>JBBYHK010000013.1:16266630-16351108 GCA_038382065.1 Adansonia grandidieri | reverse complement strand
TATGATAATTGTATAACAAAATAATAAGATAAATTAAAAAATATAAAAGCCATAATAGATAATACCATATCAAAAATTAATCAAATATTAAATATTGAATACCAATACTATATATAATTTAATTAAGTATTAAAATTTTAATTTATATTTTATATATGATTAAACCTGTTTATGGGTTGGGCTAGCCGCGACTTGTATTTTTTAAAATCGCAAACGCTGACTATTATTTAATGTGCCTAAACCTGCCTGTCTAAGCTAGAATTATTGTTCATCACATTAAATAAAATATATTTTATTTAAATTTAAAATAAATATTTCGAGTCGGATTGGACTAGTCTGAAACCAAAATATGAGAACCCAAGCTCAAGCCCAATTGGGCTAAGTGGATAGCTCGATCCTTGAGCAGGTCTATAAATGATAAAATAATAATTTATCGAAAAATAAATCATATCATGAGCTTTGAAAGCATTGTTAATAAAGTATATCATCAATTTATCATTTTTTAATTTAATTAGTTAAACTCATTAAATATTAACAGTTTATGCATGTTAGTAATCAAATTTTAAATATTTCTTTGAATAATAATAATAATAATAATAATAATAATAATAATAATATATTATTATTATTATTATTATTATTATTTCAAGTAATGATAATAATTAGAGTCTGATAAAAATATAACAAAGTAATAAATAAATTAAAAAATATTAAGCTATAATAGATAATATCATATCAAAAATAAAAAAAATCACATGTTAAACTAGCAACTAGACCTGCCTATGCGCTAGACGACCTATTCATAAGCCAGACAGCTTGCCCAACATAATAGGCCCGGCATGATTAAGCCCACGTCTTAGATTTTAAGTTTCAAGTATTCTCGACCTGAAATAGTATTTTTTTTAATAAAATATTAATTATAAAATATATAAATATTAATATAAAAATAACTTTTTAATATTATGAACAATGATTTGTACTTAAATGGGTCGGCCAGGATAAATTCGGCCCTGAACTTAGAATTCAAAAATTTTTCGAGCCATGGATAGGCCCAAAGAACCGAACTAAGAATTTTTTTGGGCCAGACGGGGCCAAATTCGTGCCTAGCTTAGAATTCAAAATTACGTAAAAGTGATTATATTTAACATAAAATAAAAAAAATGTAAAATATACTTAAACCATAAACCTGACCTGAACCCGAACCCGAACCCGAACCCGAATGGATCTAAACCCGAAAGAATCCAAACCCGAACCCAAATCAACCCGAACCTAAAAACACTTAAACCCGAAATAACCTATCCCGAACCCGCCCAATTGCCACCTCTACCTTTTTAAGTCTACAAAAAAGGCAACAAAATGCTCCAAATTAGAAAATAATCAGTTAACTACTCTTTGGATCCGAGAAAAAGAAAAAGAAAAAGAAAGAAAGAAAAAGCAAATACTCAATCCTCAAAAATCAAAATGTAAGTTCTTGTATCCTTTCATTTTCTTTCCTACAAACTTAAGATCTTTCTCAGTCTACCAGCCAATTTCTGATCTGGTTTCCTCCACAAAAAATCCATTTGTGTAATTTGGACAAGAAATCTACAGTTTCCCATTGCAGGGGATAGGATAGGAAGAGGGTCATGTAAAATGGCAATGCCAGTTCCCACAGCAGTCTTCTTCGAAAGAAACCAGCAGCGTTCAAGCTTCATAACTAATATGCATTTTGGATATCATGCCGTTCGCAAACTTTAGCCCCATTTTCAGCCCACCACTTTTCTGCTTGTTCTTCTGTAAAATGTTTCCGGCTGCAAAAAATAGCATAAAATCAGTCAGTACAATTAATCTCAAAATTTTCTTTCAGAAGCTACTCGATTTGTAGTAATCCAATGCTTAAGAGTTATAAACATCTCTGCACGAGCGCTGATTGTGACATTGCAAGAAGATTTAAGAACAGGTAATGGAAGGTATGAAGAAAAACTAAAACTAAACCTTGAATACTGCAACACAACCTCGTATATCAAAACGCTTCACAATGAATGGATGTGAAATTATTCAAGAAAAAACTGGTAGAAGAAAATCAGCAAATGTCAAAAGTACATTGAAGTGTGGTTATACTAGAAAGTTGAGTGATGAATTCATTTTTTTTTTTTTAGTTCAAAGAGAAGATTATGAATTCATACCTAAAGCGAACACGCTTGAGTTCATTACCACCATTGGGCAAGGGTGATAATGTTAGGTATACTCCTGGTTCATCTTGTATGACCGTCTCTGACTTTTCAGTTTGTCCTTTGGTTCCTGGAGAAAAGGTTATGTTGTCTGAATTACCATTTACTTTACTGCATGGAGACATCGAGCTGGTTTCATGGCTCTTATTGGAGAACAGGTAATCTGTATTTGAGGTGTTTTTGGCAATGGAACTAGAAATGGAAATGGCATTCTTGCCTGCTGGGAGTATATCAACCTCCTTCAACTGCAAGATTAGTTGACCCTAAAAAATATCAGAGAATAATAAAGGAGCATGCTATTGCACAAGCAATAGCAATCCCTGCCCGCAATGGAAAATGAGGAAATGAACGCATGCTAGTTCTTTTGACTCTGGAAATTTAAATGTTACTCTTGAGAACACTCTCATTTAGTCATCATCTTAGCGCTCAGTTTGAGAATATTAACCTAACACCAGCTAAAAAGCTTAACTTCAAATTTATAGCAGTCTGCTGGCCATATGATTTCTCCTCTCTTAAACAGAAAGTGATGATAAATGTAGGAACATATGATCTAATTTTAAGCCAAAAATATGTGAACCATATAATTCACAGCTTATGGTATTTGAAAAAAATGCCTTTAGTGGCTTCTTCACATATTACTATACGTGCATGATAGTAGGATTTTCTTTAGTTTCCTTTCTTATTTCTCTAGATTTACTTGTTAAGAAGATCTACAAGAACTCTTCCCATATCTCAAAAGTTATTTGGAATTGTCTGATTACAACCAATTTGCTGCGCAATGGATCAATTTAAAATAAAACCCAGCTTTACAACTTTTAGTACCATATCTTGCAAAACCAACATTATACTATCCAGTTTGCAACCCCATCTACGTCGATCTTTAGGATGACTACTGTATTATGTATGTACCTTGTTAAATGTCATACTGTCTTCGAAGAATAAAAAATTCTGTTCGTCTATTTTCCTGAATCTAAACAGTGAAATTATGAGTAGAGAAATCCAACCTGAGCAGCAAGAGACCTAATAACTTCCTTTGCTGAGTTGTATTTTTCAGCTTCATTTTCCGCTATTGCAGTGACCTCCTTTAATCGCCTTGATGTTTTTTCAAGTTCAGCTTCAAGGTGCTGGGATTTGCAAGTAAGATCTTCAACCTGCAGAAAAACGTGAAGAGCAATGAAAGTTTCATTCTTCCTATCAATTTAGATAAGTAAAACAGTTCAATAAATAAATTAATCAAAGGTGAACAACAATGATAGTTTCATTCTCTCTCTCTCTCTCTACTTTAACTTTATGCTCCAACTACTTAAAAAAATTACCAGCTTCTATCAAGTTCCTTTTTCTAGTTGCAGTTGCTCAAACAAGCTTCAACTTCCCCTACAAAGCCCTAAATATATGACCATCATGATTGAGCCCGTAAAATATATATAATTACAAAATAAATGCCAAACTACTATAGTTCTTCCATCAGCATCATCCTCCTCTGTTGAATTATATGCCAAAGCAACTTCTAGATAAAACATATAGTTTCTCCATTTCTTTTCAAAACCAAGCAAGGAACAATGCGTGCTCAATGCTCTGTAATGCCAATGCCTTACATTGAACAGAATAAGTAACGAAGTTGTAATTGCTAAAAGTGATTTCAACGGCCTACCTGGGCCCTTAAATTCATGATCTCTTGGTTGAGACTATCATTCATTTGCTTGGAATTATCAAAAGTTACTTCAGAAGATTGATTTGGGCTCGAGTTTCCTGGAGCAGGAGATGTTGCACGAGAAGCATTTCTGGAAGTAGATATGGAAGCTGGTAAAATTTTCTTAGAATCTCCAACAGGAGAAATTGATACCTTCGGTGAATAAAATCCTCCGAGATGAAAATTGTCAGTCTGAGCTGGGAAGAGAAGGCGATTTTGTATTTCTTGTTTTAGATCACGCTTGAACTTCCGACATTCAGCCTGATTACTCGAGTAAACAGAAAGTCTGGAGAGTTGTGTCTGTAACCTGGGAGCTAAAGCCTCTCTATCTATCATCTCAATGGATTTACGAGGCAAAATTCCGTTTCTGGCATTAGGTGTCCAGACAGCAGAACCAGATTCTGCAGCTTTTTTCAATTTAGCGGAACAGTCATCACACACTCTATATGGTTTGTTCATAGTTGGGGCCAGAGAAGCCTTCAGAGATCTTCTAGTAGTGCATGCTTTGCAGAAGATTAGTCCACAATTGTAACAGTTGTGACGTTTTCTTATAAAACCAAATGGATTTCGACAACCGGAGCACATAGAATGAGCAGTACCAGATACCCACTTATGAAGACTTATAATTGCAGTAAAGTTTGAACCACAAACTACACTCTTCACTTGCTTGTCTTTTAGAAAATCGACAAGCGTTGGTGTATTTCTGTCATCAGTATCTCCATGACCTAATTGCCCATTTGTGCCTCGTCCCCAAGTATAAACCTCTGTTTTGGAAGTCAAAATAGCAACATGATATGATCCACAGGCAATCTCTTCCACAAAGCTGTCTGCTATTTGACCTTCAACTCGACATGGAACCTTGCCATTAGCTGTAGAACTCCCCAACTGACCATAAGTTGAACTTCCCATCGTATACACTTGTCCTGAGTTTGTAAGAGCAACTGTGAGATTATTCCCACAGGTAACCCGGCAGATGTTGTCATCAATCAAAGCTGCTACACATTCGGGAAAAAGTCTAGGTTCATTATCACCATGTCCAAGTTGGCCTTTGTCTCCGTCACCCCATGTAAACAGTTTTGCTGAAGAAGAGCTTCCAGGAGATCCAGAATCAGATGATTCAGTCACAACCTCAACAACTGCAGCAGTGTGCCAAACACCGCAGGCAACTCTTATTGTCCGTAATCCACTCAAAGTCTCCACTTTCCGTGGAATAGTTGTGCTACTATGATCTCCATGACCTAGGGCACCAAACGATCCATCTCCAAATGTGAACAACTGGCCACCAGATGTCACCAGAGCTGTATGCCAAGGTCCACAGGATATATATGAGACACGTATGCCCTCCATGTCACTTACCTTTTTGGGGATCCAGTGACTGACATCACTTCCATGCCCAAGCAGACCAGAGTTTTGTGTTCCATCACCCCATGTAAAAAGGTCCCCAGAGACTGTTACAGCACAAGTGTGATACTCCCCACATGCTATTGATTCAAAATTCATGCCACTGAGAGTATTTATGAGCTTAGGGTGGGAAACATCTGCCTCCACGCCATGGCCAAGCCTGCCTCCTGATTCCTCCCCCCAACTAAAAATATCTCCCTGCTTTGTGACTAAAACTGCATGCATGCCTCCACAAGCAATATTATGCACATCTAGAAACACTGTTGATTCCAGTGCCCTTGGAAGAAGTGCATCCATCTTTGTATTAAATGAATTGCCAACTTTATCCACGCCACCACCCAATATTCCATCTGCAATACCTTGCCCCCATATGAAAACATCACCCAATGCATCAGAGTCTTCATGACTAGAACCACGGCTTGATGAACTTACAGCACTTGATAAACTTACTCTAATTGCATCAGCCCCAGAACTTCGACTAATTGAATTCTCTGCGGGCCCAGATGATAACAAGCCAAAGTCAACTAAATTTGGTTGGCTGGCACTCTTGATTAAAGCAGTGTGTGTAATAATGTCAGCAAATTTCTTTCCCAATCTGCTGTGTGCCTCATAAGGTGCTTTAATTCCCTGAGAATCTCCTGGATCCTGTAATAATCAGAAAGAAGTTAAAACAAAAATTAATCACGTAAAAGTTATCATGCTTTCATAAAATTGAAAACAGAAAAACATATTCAAACATACAAATGGCAAAATCGGAGAATTTTCTCGGTTTTGTGATTCATGACTATCTAGTGATACACCGTCACTTTTTACTTCAATTCTCCCCTTGCTATAGGTACCACGAGAAATCAATGCCTTAAGACCAACGAACCAAACTTCAGCTTCATCCTTATCTTTACATATCTGTCCATAGTGAAGGATGTTATCAAATCAAATATTCGCACACCATAGTAGCTCCTGTATATTTACTGTCATTGATACAATTAACAACTCCGTATGCTGCAAGTACATCCATAGAAATGCACTCACCAAATCCAAAGACCTGTCATTGTATATCAATGAGAATGATTGATACTCCTTTTCAGGCCGAGGATATCGTTGAAAAACTGCCTGCAAGCCAAATAAACCATTATGGTTATCAAAGTTTTGGGAATCAAAGAATAAATGAAGAGTAAAAAACTCACAGTACGCTGCCCAGGAATGATCCTGGAAACTTCACTAAGCTTAATATGTTTCTCTTCTTTCCCAGAGTACCATATCAATTTAGACTCATCCTGAAAATGGGGAAAAGAAAAGCACAACCTCAAGTATCTGATTACAAAGAACCCAAAAATAAAGGAATTTTCCACTGAAAATTCATATTCTTTTCATTGATGATTAAAACTCAATTCTAGGTTTAAGATTGACTAGTCCACGATTTGCACCAAAATTTTCCATCAACAACGCCAGAAGCATAAAACATCAGTAAATGACTAAGAGAAGCATTTATATATTCCGGCAATCAAGATGCAAAAATGAGAAGAAAACAGCAGCCTGCAAACTTCAAAAGGGAAAATGTGTGAAGGCAACATACATTGGAGAGTTGAAAAGGACAAAACTTGGGTTTCCCGATTCGTCCATACTTGAGCAAGCACGCTCCTTTCTTAAGCGCTGTAATGGCCTGTAAAATGAATCCCCCCCCCCAAAAAAAAAAAAAAACACTCGATTAATCTCCAAGACTAACAAAAATATAATGAAAAGATGAGAAGAAAAGAAACCTGGTCGATATCCCTCTCGGCTAGACCACTTTTCTGGGAATCAGCCATTCAAGGTGAAGCCATTAGACCACCAATCCACCCTTATTACTGTCCAACTTTGCTCCATGAAACAACGCTACTTCACAGTGCTACCATTTGTGCAAATTTTACAAACAAAGAGATTCTGAATTCCTTTTTTGTTTTTTTTTCAATCTAACCCATAAATTCGATTATTCCAGCTCTCAAAAACAGCTCAAATTCCACTTCAAACCCTAGAATTTCATATATTTATCTTGAAAACGTAGCTAAACTCTTCACTTCTTACATAACGCAGAGAAAGCTTCGATTTCGACGATGCGGATGTAATTTTACCTCCAATGCCCGAAAGAGCGCCAAAATTTCACCATTTTTTTCTCTTCGTTAACGAATTTTGAGGCCGTTGAGCTTTCAACAGATTATCTCAACAGCTGTGAATTTATATGTATATATGCTCGAGATCTTAGAAGGTGAGGAAACGAGAAATTTTGGGATTTTGAAGTATTTTCTTTTTCAGGTTGAATTTCTTTTATTTACAAATTTCTCATTTGAAAATAAAATAAAAGAAACAAAGAAAGGATTCGATTCTTCTGATTCTCTCTCTGTCTCTCTCGCCATCTGTTTGTCCGACGAGGCGGAGCTTTCTATTATTTTATTTTTAATTATGGAATTTTTGGTTCATCATGCCACGTCATCAGCTGAAAATCTCGGTGATAGGGATTGTTCGTTTATTTTGTCTTCTTGTTGTTCCGGCATGTGGCGGCTCTTGGTTGGTTTCGTTGTCAAAGTAATGATCCGCTGCGTGAGGGACCACGACAATTACCAACCCCCCCACCCCCCAAACTTCCACCTAAGTTGGAACTTGGTAGTCACTTCAAATCATGGATCATAATCAAAAGTTGGATGCTCTGTGTATCTTTTTTTTTAAAAAAAAATTGTTCCCTTACATTTCATGTGATTGATGTTACGTTTTAACCTTTAATAATACTAAATAATCTTTTTAAAAAATTATCTTTTTTTTCACCAACTTAAACAATAATAAATCATTAATCTTTAAACACAGCAAATATTTCTAACAAGAAGTTAACAAAACAAAATTAATAGTATTTGTATTAAAAATAAGTATTAAATTACGTATACTTAAACTAAGCATTTGAGTTTCAATTTAAAGCACTACTCTAGCACATGGAGATCCAACGGACAAACTAGTATAGTATATATATATATATATATATGTTTGTGTGTGTGTGTGAATAAAAACTAATTAAGAACTGTATTATCAAGCTGTCTTGCTTTTTTTGCTTACTTACCCTTCAGAGACGTAATTTGGCAAACAGTAGTTCAAAAGTATGTAATCATAGAGTAGAGGACTCAATGTCTCAGCCATTGCTGATAGATCATTGTTGCTAGACATGTTCTTAAATAAATTTCAGACATCGTCGCTAATTTTAGTGCAATCATAAAGCAAGAACATCAAAGTTATCGGAAACAGCTTGATGAAATTAAGTTCTGGGAACCCATTTTTCCTTGTTTTGCTTACTAAAATTAACTCTCTTTTTTTTTTTTCTTTGGCTTTGGTTTTTCCTTTCAGGTTCTAATAGCAGAGAGATAGAGATAGCTAAAAGAGAAGCTTGGGGGCAAATGCGAAACGTTTGAAGCAATGGCTTAAATAAACAGTGATCATAACCTAAGATTACGATTTTTTATTATTTTAATTTTTTTCATTATTGCTAGTTAATATTTATAATTGATTGATATTTATTGCTATTAGTATTACCATAAACATGATGCAACAAATAACTTATTTGCAATTTATTAAATCCATGGTTTGAAGATTAAAC
The DNA here is from genome assembly GCA_038382065.1 of Adansonia grandidieri. Classification (NCBI taxonomy): domain Eukaryota; kingdom Viridiplantae; phylum Streptophyta; class Magnoliopsida; order Malvales; family Malvaceae; genus Adansonia; species Adansonia grandidieri. Next base: position 16,342,194 of record JBBYHK010000013.1, on the reverse strand, counting down.
CTTGAAAGTGAATAAGGAATAAGAGGGGAGATGTGGGTAAAGGCCTAAAGAGCGCCATTTTTTTTTTTTTATTGGAAAAGGGTTCTTCCTGGAGAACTTTATGGTGCAGGAGAAGAGAGGCACTAAGCTATTTGGTCTCACCGCATGAAGGAAGGACCAACAAAACCTTGCCACGTGAGGGATGATCAGCCATACGATGCATGATCATAGTCCTTGCCAATAGCCCAATATTTTGGGCCCTCAATTTAGGTGGCCGGGCCTCGTAGCAAATTTTATAATTTTCATAAATTTTCATGATTTCATGATCCAATGGTCAAGATATCACTACTCTAGTATAATCAAAATCGTTCCCTAGTTTTCATTTTAAAAATTATTTTAAAATCATAAAATATTATAAATTATTTTAAATGTTATTAGAAAAATTTATGATTATAATAACTTAAAATACGTCGGCAACTATAATTTAAATAATGAGTTAGAGCCTTTTTAATTATAGATTAATGCCAGATGCACATTTAGCGTTAGCTGGAATTTCCGTACATTCTCATTTAACCAGTCAGTAGCTAGATTTTGCATTGCCCATGTGATTTCTGAAGGTTCATCGTCACTTGATCTTAGTACATATCTGTACAATCAAGCAGAAATATATATATATATATATATATATACACACACACACACACACACACACACACACACACATCACACACACACACACACACACACACTCTCCTTAATATATAACAGCAAAGATTATGACAATTTTTTCATCCATACACCAAGCCAGCCATGACACGTGATATTTTGCCAGATTTTACCTTGGAAGAAAAGGACAACGAAGCAAATCTGAGAGAAAAAGAAAACCATGCAAAATGATTAAACCGTGTTGTTCAAGCCTCATGTGGTAATATACAGTTGTTTCTTTCAATTTAAACCTGCTACCAACCTCTTTATATATATATATATATATGAATATATATATATATATACACACATTTAATTGATGGCTTCATGGCCATGCCATGGCTGTCCTTGAAATAAGAAACAATACATCGATCGTGAAGAAAAACATAAAGGACCGATTCAATGTTGGAGCCCTGAATCTTTAAGTCTAGCTAGCTATAGGTTGAAGAATCATGCCAGCCAGAACCCATATGGTACTTTTACATGTACAAATTTAAAAGCCTTCTCTACAGGCATATATAAATGGCACACATAGTTGCAGTTTGCAACAAACTACCATTAACTTGACTGATGCTGCTTTCAGTTTAGCAAAATTGACTATTAAAGGAAATTTCCTTTTTTTTTTTTTTTCATGTAGTAGAGGTTAGGAGTGAAATGATTAAGAATGGATAAGATTTGTACTGTTAGTATTTACTGTATCTTGATTGCCTTTTTTTCTTAAGTTCAGCAGAAAAAATTTTCGGTTGAATTATCTGAAAATAGAAACTGATCATCAATATACATGATCATGACTTCTGAATCTAGGCCCCCTTTTCCGATCCATCTAATTACTATGGATTCCCCTTTAATTCCAATCAATTTCAGATCTAATTTTTCCACAGATATCTGGAGAAATTATTTAAGCCATGGACATATATATATAAAGAATAGGTATAATCAAGGCCTGCTGACATATTGGTCCTGTTAAAGCTTGCAGCTTATAATATGGGACCTAAAATGAATGCTAATTAATGACAGTTAACTGTCAACCCCGCAGCTTCCCACTATAGAAAATATGGCTTGATCCCAAATATGGATTCGCTTAGCTTATGCATTTAGGGAGAGTCGCACTCACGCTCATTAAAATCGGATTAATTTCATTCTTGGTAGATATAGGCATGATGACTCTTAAAAAGGCAAGGAAGAAAAGGTGTCACGTCGCATTGAATGCTCTATAGTGGTACTGATTTAAATGATACCAGACAAAATATACTATCAGCTATTTAAATTATGGTGGTTGCAGGCAGGTTTTTGATCATATTTTATTTGTTGTTGTTATATATATAAAATTAATTATAATAACTATCGTGAAAAAAAAGTGAATCGTAAGCTTTAATTTAAATCTTGCAAACGATAGTATATATGACGAGTGACAAACTCAGCAATTGATCAGAGCCAAACAAATGCATAATGAATTTGTACTGATCTCTTCAACAAGATAAAGCAGATATGAATGGATTTTAACTCTCATTGAAGGGTGTTGCAGTTGGCAAGCAAAGATAATATCTTACCGAATACTGAAATCAATTAATGGTGTGGCCACCATTTGATTAATTCACAGCAATGTGAAAAGGATGACATATTGCACTTCGAAAATGTTTTATGATCAGCATATGCCTCCCTTTTTGCTAACTGTGTAGATAAGCATTGTTGAATCATGAAAAGCATCATGTCCTACCGGATTCTTCTTAATAGAGTACGAATTAAGTAGGTGATATGTTTTTCCTACTTGATTAAAGAAAATATGCACCGATGCGTGAAGCAATTAGTTAAGATGATATTTTAAAGGAAAAAAATATGTAACTAATGTAGTCGCTGCTCTTCAATTTAATGAAATTAATGTTTTTTTGGCCAATAATGAAAATAATGCTTTAAATACAAAAACTTTTCTTTAAATAATAATTAAACTAGGATTCTTAAATTAATCATAAGTACCTTACACTAACCTATGCAAAATCAGAGCTTATCTAATAATATTGCTGAAGAAAGCAATCTGACAGGGATCCGGGATAACATCAAGGATTCATCAAAATGTTACATGTCCTTTTTCTTCGAAAAGAAACTCTTAAACAAATCTAGAAACTAAACCCAAGCAGCTAATTTTGTTATCAACAATCTGGAATGCAAGTAGAAATCATGTGACTGGTATTTGGCTTGTTAGTTATTGTGTCGGAGGCAGTGTTTCTAAGGTTTTGATTGCGACTAATGTCCCCCTCCTATTAGGCACTGTTTTGAGAATTATGAACTTGAATGGAAATCTTCATAGAATGCTGCCCAGAAAATAACGTTTCCAAATTCAGGGAAAAAAAAAAGAAACCTTCAGCCCAAAGATCAAATCACCGTGCCAATGTGGAGTGATGCTGACCTTGGAAAAGACTTAAATAAATGTCTAGAAGACCCACTTCTTGGATTACCTGTTATGCTTACAGAGGTTAAAGGGTCATAACTCATAAGATAAGAGAGAAATCCATCAAAATTAGAATGACCCACAGCTGGATGAAGAGTTGAGAGATGAAGCAATATATAGTGACGTGTGTGGATGGTAGGGACATCAATAAACAACCAACCAGCATACTTCCTTATATGAAGAAGATATATGAGGAATGATATAGTCTTGTTAGTTAGTGACTGCTTATTGCTTTTAGTGACCTGCACTGGACACCAGTAGGGGGCTCACCACCAGACCTGAGAGAGTGAACCTCAAAGGCTGAATGTGATCACGTTTGGGCTTCTCTCTCTCTTCTTGAAAAATGATTGAACTTTTTTGCTGATGCTTGAATGGATTGGCACCAAGAATCACAAATGCCTGAGGCAGCGCTTCAAATAATTCAGAACTAGCTAGGGAAGCATGTGGATGGTGGACTGGAGTGATCAGTCCAAGTTGGCAACGGTGAGTAAAGCACTAAAAATGCTGAAACTGCCATCACTTCTTTCACCATTTTAGCGAAGGATTAATCAACGGAAGCTTTACTCGGTGTTAACAGCAACAAGAAGAAGAGCGAGAGAGAACTAAAGGAGGAGAGGCATGATGGTGAGTTTGTTAAACCTAACCAGCCGATCAATAGAAAGGTTGCAACGAAACTTAGGTATGCAATATTGCATGCGTATCTAGTCTCTTTCCCTTAAGGCTAAAGATTAATTGGTTAGGTAATTTCCAAGATATCAAACAATTAGTCACTCCCAAAACAGACCTCAACAGAACCGCCAGCATATTCTTAGAGCTAATCTTCTATAATACTATATTAAATCAATCCCTTCAATTTGAAGAAGATGAGGAGATTGCTTTCCACTTTTACGAAAAAAAAGGATAGAAGAAGAAAAGAGAAAAAAATTGTGTGCTTGTATCGTTTTTGTATTATTTTTTTATCATATTTATATTTAAGATATTATATATTTATATAAATTTTAACAAATTAACAATTTATTTTATGTAAATTTTAATACTTTTGTATATATATTTATGTTTTTTGTGTCATATGATGTTTTAGTTGTTTTTGCTATATATGTTGAGTTAATGTTATATAATTATATTGTAACCGAAATTACTGAGCCTAATTGATAGTTTAACACTATTCATGTAACTATTAATTTTATGCACGTATCATTATTATTTTTAAAATTAAATTTGACGATTTTGAGCATTGATATTACCTTATTTTAAAAATTATCCTCAACAAAAATTTTCTTTTGTATAATTTATTGTAGTGATTTAATTTAGACTCTAAGTTTATTAACTTAAAAATTAGATCCTTATATTTATATCAATCATACGTTAATATAAATATCATTATCAAAATTAATTTCCACAGTATATTTCCAAAATAATACTAATTCTCTCATATCAAATACTGGTTAATTATTAGTTTCTCATTGCTCACACCAAAATCGAACATCACACTCATTTTCATAGCATTCAAACGTGCGCCCATGTTGCAAATTGCGCATATATGTACTGCTAAAATTAAGTGAAAAGGAATAAAGCATGATTAAGCCATACACTTGCAATTTGCTGCAAAGGCACGGTGAAGGCCAACGCTGGCTAGCTAGTTGAATGATGCCTATCTTCTCCACCATGGTGTTGATGTGATCCGCTGGCTGAAGACTCCGAGAAACTGGTCCCTGGAATCGGCCTATGCGCGTTTAGTGCTGTGATGACCCCTAAATGACCGTCGGTGGCTGAAGCACTGGCTGAAATTCCTGAAACCCCCAATTGCTGTCCAGGCAGGAGAGCCATTGGAGTAGCAAAATTCATAAAATGCACCCCACTAGACATAGTCCCCCTATACATATTAGTATTACTAGCTGATGGAAATGTCCACATAGGATCCCCAGCGCCACTCCCGCTGATTACTTGGTTACTAGGATTTGTCACCATCAAAAATGTTGCTGGAGTCGGATTATGACTCGCCGCTATTGAACCTGTAGTCGGTTGTATCAAGTAACTCCCCACCTGGTTTTGTGACAATTCTTGCTGCTCAGCCCTTCGCTTCTTCCCTGTAAGAGTATCCGCCGCCTCTGCCACGACATCCACACTAGCGTTCCGCAACTCTTGCTTAGCTTGTAAGAAAGTGTTCATGCCAGTAATACTACTGGAAGGAAAATTTAATGAATCCTCTGACGATATAGGAACATCCGGAAATAAAATCCTCCTTTGTTGCTGGGAAGATGAGTCGTCAATCACATTCCTTTCCCACTCATTTATCATCCTCAATTGTTGTATGGAAAAATTTGGATTGAAATAAGTATTCCTCAAGTGGGAAGCTGACATGCTGGAACCTGAACGTCTGAGTGAAATACTAAGGGATGTAAAATTTGCAGGAATAGTACCTGTTCCCGTGGCAGCAATAACTGCAGGCTCAGCTTGTTGAAGCAGCCATTCAATGGTTTCACCATCAGATTTGTGACCAAGCTCTCTTGTTAACTGGAAAACCCTAGCAGCGCACATAGCAGGCATGCGGATGCGGCGGCCTCGGCCTTCCACCTTGGTGTGTCTGTCCTTGGTTGAATTCCTCTTAGGGGGAGGTTTCTTGGGTGTTGGCAAAGTCGTTTTGAAGCTAGTCTCGGCGTTACCAGTGTTGGAACAAGATTCTTCTTGTTGTCGTTTTTCCTTCTTTTCTAAGAACTCTAAAGGAAAGTTTGGCCTGCGGACACCATTTTCACCATCCATGATCATGTGTAGGATTATATGTTTTTTTTTTCTTTTGCCCTCAGAATCTGTAGGTGAACCTCAATTCATTTGACTTTGATGGCCTAGTGGGTCTCTCTTTTCCCTTTCCCTTTCTCTTTATTGCAATATGTTTCGGAGCTTTGAATTCCCTTAAAGTGGGAAAGCTGGCAGCTGAGTTGTTTTCTTTGCTTTTCTTTCTGCAAAAAAGAAAGGGGATAAGGGAAGAGGGGCAAGCTTTAAGCAACAAATACAATGAGTAAGAATTATAAGGGTGGGCTAAAAAAGCAATGATTTTTTTGGGATTAGAAATATTTTGTTTTATTGAGTATGTGCCAGTAGTTTTCCTTTTTCTTTTTAATTCTTTAATTATAAAAATAAAAATAAAAACCCTACCGGGATTATAATTATATTATATTATATATTATATATATATATGTATATATATTTATATATATATACCCCTTTTTTTGTTGTTATGGTAGGACAGGCCCTTGATGCAGACTCCACGTGCATAGCTCTTTAATCTTTCAATCCATAGAGACAGTGGTGGACTCACCGCAGGGAGTTGGGACCCCATCCCTTTAAACTCCAAAAAAAAAAAAAAAAAAAAAACAAAACAAAGAAGAACACACACACTCTCTTCCGTTCAAATTATTAAAGAAAAAAAGACAAGCAAAAAAAAAAAAAATATATATATATATATAATAGAACTAGGAATTAATCAAGTGTCTCCCATTCCATTCTTGTAATTATTGTCTTTTTGCCTTTTCTTTTGATTAAAAAAAAACATGCTTTTCCAACTTATTATTATATATACTAATTCTTTTAGTAAAAAAAAAAAAAAAGAAACTTATTATATATAGCTAATCTCTCACATATAATTTCCATTAATGGTGTATTTTTTAGAAATTTTTTCGGATACTCTTCTATGTGTGCAGCTTTTCAAATTTCATAAAGATGTCATTGTTTGTATGAATGTAACTAAAAAATTTATAATGATTATATGGATAATATAATTTGTGTACATATATTATATTTTATATATTTTTGTGTTAATTTTTAAATATGAAAATAATATAATTAAACTATTAAATGTGTTAAAAATATTAGATATGATTATAATAGATATTAAGCATGTTGTATTTATTATTTTATTTTTGTATTTATAAATTTATCATGTTTTTATGTAGTGTCTAAAATTATTAAATGTACACATGTATATGAAAAGAAAGGGATAGAAGTATACATTAAGGTTATTGATTTCATATCGGTACCGGTCGTATTGGTCGATACATATCGATTTTGAAGCATAACAATACCGGTAATAGTTAATTTTATTTTGACTTTGGTTTTGGTTTGCATAGGCTGTATTGGCAGGTGCCAGCTTATTTTGATCGTACCGGCTGAAAATAGTTGTACTGGTCAGTATATAACATAAGCTTGTAAAAAAATTGAACTAATATTGATCTTAAATTGGATTAAGATTAGACATAATTACTCATAAATTTGATAAATATTAGATATAATTATTTATAAATTTAACAATAATTAAAAAATTTCATCTTTACTACTTGAATTGATATTGATTTTTTTCATATTTGATGAAATTTTTTCAGAATATTATATATAATTGATAAATATTTGATCTACAAAATTTGTTAAATCTCATTAATTTATATTTGAAAATATTTTTTATATGTATAAATTAAAAATGTTCAAATTCGGTAAACCCAAAATGGTATACCAAAACACATCAATATCAATATGTGTCAGTACCAAAATAAAAACAGTACACTCACCGATACAATAGTAACTACATTGCTATATAAATATTATAGTATGTTTGTTAGTATCTGAATATAAAATCTACTATTAAGTTTAATGTCAAAAATTGTATAAATGGTTTTTCTCAACCATGCATGGAGTACCCAAAATTGTCTTAAATTTTCCAATCCTCTCCTTTCTTTCTCAATGCGTTCATCAACAAGTTCATCAAAATATAAGATGATTAATTTCTTAATGCTTCAATTGCTTTGTTTGCTTGAATTACGTCAATCTTGAATAAACAATTTATTCTCCATTGCTTCTATGTTGTAGTTACCCAAACATTCATAAACAAAATTTGGTAAGGGTAAATCTAACATGCATACATATATATATATATGTATATGAGATTAAAAACTACTTCAAAGATCCAGTCCCATTATGTGTGCTGAGTTTGGTCTAATTTTTTTTATGTTGATTTGTTTATTTAATTTAATTCATTGATTCTTTTGTAATACTTGAACATGTTTGTAATTTTTTTATATTAAAAGCTTCATAAAAAAATTAAGTAGTCCCATATATGTATAGGTTTTGGTTTCTATCTATATTGAAGGACAGCGAAATCATCTTTATTGAAGACATCTCAAACCTTCAATTCAGTCACAAAAATATAATAAATAAATTTCTTAGTTTCAAAAAATAGGAATGAACTGATGAGAAGGAAAGATACTCAATGGACAAATCTTTCTGTAGATTTCAGAGTCAATACCCAACACATCTAATCTGGTCTCCATCTTTGGACATGTGAGCCACACAGCCAGCTATATGTATATAAAAAAATCTTGTAGGGACCATATATATATATATATATATTACAAGTTTTATTTAAGAATCTCATATTCCCAAAATCTTCATTTTTCCATATTGCAATAAAAAGGCTTCCAACCCTATTTTCTAAAACCTTGTAGGATTTGGAGAACCATTTCTTAAGATCAATAGTCTTAATATTCGGACCAATGAACTTGCCCATAAGGAATTTGTTGTTCATTAAGGTGAAAGAATAATATAAGTTTTCTACACCTTTTCTATTGTGATTTTGATAATATATATGTACACATGAATTCAACTCGACTTATAATCTAACTTTTTTTTTAATTTGAACCTGAATTTTTTTTTTCTAGTGAACAAACTTCTTCTTTAGTTCTTGGAATATTTTTGAGTACATATACCACATCAGTAACATGTATAATTAGAAACACCCCTCAGCAATTAGCCATGACAAGGAAAGAGAATGCAAATATAAGATGGCATGTCGATCTAACCCATGTGCCAAACAGGCCAAAATGTAGCTTGAAAAGGATCAAAATTGCCAATTATATATAGAAATTGCTAACTTTTAGTTCTTGGAATATTTTTGAGTACATATACCACATAAGTAACATTTATAATTAGAAACACCAACGAGCAATCAGCCATGACAGCGAAAGAGAATGCATATATAGGATGGCACGTCGATCTAACAAATGTCCCAAACATACCAAAATGTAGCTTTAAAAAGATAAAATTGCCAAATATATATATGGCAACTTTCAAAATATATTTCAACAACAAACATATACCAAACTAAATGATAAACCCTATTTCACGAACACTAATCATTTTCTCTAATCGACACTAGTGGCAGTTTAGATTGTCGTGAACCTTCTGGTTAAGTTTGGTTTGTGCTAAAACTTTGTCATTGCATTCAATTCCTTAAACCCTTATATATACAAATAAAAATGTTTTGTAAAATAGAAAAAATGATTGGAGATGTTAGTATTTTAAATTTAAATATACTAAATGTCATCTTTTGATAAAAGTAGATACGAAAAAAAAAATTAAAACTCGGGTTCAAGATATATACCTTTTTCACCGTAACCACAATTGAACCACGCCTTTTTGTCTCAATGTCACGGCACGGCCTACCTTTCAGATTTCTTTTCTTTTCCTTTGTTTAGTTTTAATGTTTATTATCAAATTAACCAATGATTCTCGACATGAAACCAATAATGTCAAGGTTGTCTTTGATGAAGTGCCGTTAATAAAGCCAACGACATAATCAGGTTCCTCCAGCCGGAACTCTAAGAAATGATTCTAAAATTCATATGTATATCACGAAAATTTTTGGTAGGTGAAGATGATAGAAAGACTGATGCATTAGTTAAAGCCGACGTTAACCGTCCCGAGATGTTCACGGTATGGTTGTAATGCTGGGCTGTCACTGGATGCTTAGTTTTCTATGTTTGTTAACCACAACATTATGTCCTGCTTCAGTTTCAACTGCTGTTAACATATCTACCCACATTTTTCTTAACTCCACCAAAAAAAAAAGAGGAAAGCAACCACCTGATCTATTTGAAGTGATGTAGCTCTCATTGGATCAAAGCGTAATGGATGCTATGGGAAAATCACGTGCCTTGCCATCTATGCCGGTGATATTGATGGCTTACCCTCCTCCATTTGCGCTAATCATTCAAACAAATTTGTCGGAATGTTGGGGTTTACTGAACCAGAAATGAGTCCTTTTGCTACTATATCTGGTCAAGCTGGGCGCTCTCTTTGGATGTTACAAATTTCATTTCATATCCTATTCCAACATTTTCAATGTACTTAGTCAAATATATTAGCTTTAAAGTTTATTTCTTCTTATTGGCTAAGTTACGTGACATGAAGATAATCACTTTTATCTTATCATCTTACCAACTTGATGACCAATTTTTAATGTTTTTAAAAATTAATTTATATTATTAAACTATAGAGAGGTCATGACATGATTGACTTCGATTGCCATGCTTATGTTAATTAAAATTTTTTCCCCATTGTTCAATTATTTAAAAATTGTTTATGAATTCACAAATCACGTAGTTTGGATACACAAAAACGAAAGTCCAAACAAATAAAATGTAAAATATAAATATAAATTTGAAACTAAATTAAAAATGGAGCAAAAAGATAAATTAATGAATCAAAGACTGAAGTTAACTACAGCATTCGTGTAGAAAGAGTTTGAAGGAAAGTACAAGGACATTATGATTAAGCTATTTTTGTGTTTCTATACGGTGTTTCATTTTTTTTATATATTAATTGTATATATATAAATACTACAAAAATTATTAAATTTGTTAATCTTAAATGCAAAGATAATATTTGTATTATCAGTATTAAACAAATGATATTAATTGAGTTAATAACATGTCATGTTTATTAGAGTGTGTAAGTGACGGAAAAAATGAATAGGGTAGTGTTTTGTAGAAGTGTTTATTAGTTGAAGGATCACTCGATTTAAAAAATAGTATTAATATAATTTATATTTATGTAAAATTTTTTGATTTGAAATTCAGTATTGAGATTTGCCTATATTTACAAATGAGTGGTATTGTAAAAGTGTTTATTAGTTGAGGGATCACTCGATTATATTTATATAAAATTTTTTGATTCGAAATTTAGTATTGAGATATATTTGTATTTACAAATGAGTGGTCCAAATGTCCACTCATATTTTATTTTTTATCTAATTTTTTTAAAAATATATTTTTAAAATTTAATCTATTATAATTTAATATTTTTATTTATTAAAATTTAAAATATAAATAATTTTATATATTTTTTAATATATTATATATTTATTATTTATAAGATAAAAATTCTATGATACATAAAAACATAATATATTATATAATTATAAGATAAATTAAATTTAAATTTTAAATATTAAAACTAAAACTAAAATCATTTTTTAAATTAATTTTATTTTTATATTTAAATTTCTTTTAACTTAATATTTTTACTTAAAACCTATTGAGCTGTAACAAACATAATACTTCAACTGCGGTGGGACATAGGCCGTCCGTTTGTCGATAAATTTTTATAACAAAATGGTTTTTACACGCGCAAAGAAATGTTTCCCGTTGGTTGAAAAGGAGAAAGCATTTTTCAAAGGTTTTTACTTTTATTATTTAAAAATAATAAAAATGTATTTTTTATTCACAGACTTTAATTAATAATTATATCTATATATATATATATATATATTCCTAATTCTCTGTTCCTTTTTTGTCCTCTACTTTCATTTTAATTTCATCTACAGCAAAATTTCATTTTTTTCATTTCTGGGTCTGCTGCTCAAGTTTCTCTGTCTTTAATCTTTCCATCTTCAAAACCTAACCCCGCCCCACCGTGCGAAATTTATCGGTCAATCGCTAGTCTCCGACTATTACAAAGTTTTTTAATCGGACGATTTTATAGATCTTTTATGTTTTGATCGAGTTCTCCGTTGTCCTTTATTTATTCGGTTTGCTTTCGGGTGGATTTCCGTTCGATCCGGGTTTCGTAGAAAAAGAAAAAGGAAGGTAAGAAAGAAATGAGTAATCAAAAGAAAAGGAATTTCCACATAGAAGCGTTTAAACACCGGGTCGTGGTGGATCCGAAATACGCAGAGAGAACCTGGAGTATTCTCGAACATGCAATCCATGAGATTTACAATCATAATGCTAGTGGCCTCAGTTTTGAAGAGCTTTACAGGTTTCGCTCTTTTTTTTTTTTTCCTTTTTTAATTTCAATTAATTTATGTAATTTTACTTCGTGATTATATTTTGCTGCCTATTTCATTAGTTTCAAAATTTTCGATCTTGTATTATTACTTTTTTTAATGATTTGGTTAGGTCGGCTATCGCTCTGAATTTGATTCAGAAATCTGTTGGTTTTCCAGCAATGGTTTTGTGTTTATACTATTGAAAAGTTGTTTTCAATTTATAGAGAAGTTGCGGAGGCAAGTTTAATTAGGGTTTTGTGTTTATACTATTGAAAAGTTGTTTTCAATTTGTAGAGAAGTTGCGGATGCAAGTTTACTTAGGGTTTTGTGTCAAAATAATTTAAAACCATGAAGAGTTTGTATATATGGATTTTCGACATCGTATTTAGGTTATGAAGTTGTTGAAAATGCTTTTTAAACATTACTAGGGAGATAATCAGCTTGGAGAGATTAAATCAAATTGTTCTCAGGGTGATTTAGTATCTTACATGTTGGGAACAATTGATTTGCCCTTCCGTGGATGATCTTAGCAGTTTTGTCTATTAATGTTTTTGTACACATGTGGCATATTTGACGATTAAGGTGGATGGTATTTATGCTGGTCTGATTGACACTAACTATCAGCTGGTGTTAACCCTGTTAAAAAAAGATGAAGTGTTTATCTGTATTGTTGTTATCAGTTGTGATAACGGTGGTTAAGATTTTGGTTTTTAAGAGGGACCACTAAAGAAGCTATCGTTGTAGTTTCCTATGTAGTTGTAATTAGAGATACTTGCACTTGCTTCTAGTTTTCATGTTAACTTTTAAACTAAACACGTTGCTATGTGTGTTCAATAATATTTTATATTTATTATATAATATGCCAGAGCAAAGTTTCCTGGTTGGTTGCCATTTTTTTTTTTTTTTGCTGGACACATGGATTGCATTTTTGCCAGCAATGGCTTCATTCAATTGCAGTGGTACTTATATAGAACATCCATGTTATGAGTGACGGTTGACAACGTACTAGATATGATAATGCATGTCTTCGCTAGAAAGAGGGAAAGTTGAAACAGATTGAACTCTATGAAACTCCAAACATTAATCCTCTCCAAAAATAAAATAAAACGCTTAACAGATTGGTGAAAGGAAAAAAAGATTCTTTTACTGGTTGGGATGAATACTGATGACATAGGAGCTGAAAAAGTTTTGATTAAAAAGTACCTTCCTAGAGTCTTTTGTTTCATGCTTCTTTCTTGTCTTTTCCCAGCATGCAAACAAAAGTTGACTGATGTTTCTGAAACTCCAAAAACCCAGTCCCCCCCCCCCCCACTCAACACAGACACGCACACAACACAAAAAAAAAAAAAAAAAAAAAAAAAGAAAGAAAACTTTTAAGTGGGAGAATGAGAAGGAATGTTCTTATCCTGCTTGTGGTGAAAGCAAGATGATTTTATTATAAATTCACTATTGATATGTAATTTTGAGTAGTAACTGGCTGAGTCTTTCTTTGATATTTGTACTTTCTTCCATGCATTCGCTAGCTAGCAAATGATATTTGAATTTTTAACTTTTTTTTTTCTTTCGTCGTTTGCTTTATGGTAATTGCATTAGCTTTTAACATGTAACATGTGTTACATTGCCAATAGTCATGTGGTCAATTGGAAGAGTGCCGAAGTTTTAGTTCCAATGACCAGGATTCGATTCTTGGAAACCTCAAGTACTGAAAAAAAATTTGGTGTGCTTAAAGTATTTGACCAACTAAGTCATAATCCAGAACTGGTTGACGGTTAGTTCAGTTATCATCATTTCACTTTCCCATAGTTGTCTCTTCATGAGGAAGTTTTCTTCTATGCTAAAAATCTTAAAATTATTTTATGTGCCTGCAATTATCTCTCTCTTAGCCATTTAGCCCAAGTGAATTTAAATGAGCAAATTTAAGTTTAGATCTTTTCGTTACGGTATTGGCTTTTTGACATGAATTCAGGAATGCTTATAACATGGTTTTGCACAAATTTGGTGAGAGGCTGTACTCTGGACTTGTTACAACTATGACTGCACACCTCAAAGAAATATCAAAATCTATAGAGGCTGCTCAAGGTGATTTGTTTCTTGAAGAGCTGAACAGGAAATGGAATGACCACAACAAAGCGTTGCAAATGATTCGAGACATATTGATGTACATGGACAGGACTTATATTCCAAATACCCATAAAACTCCTGTTCACGAACTGGGACTTAACTTGTGGAGGGATAATATTATACATTCCAGCAAAATACAGTCAAGGCTTCTGAGCACACTTCTTGAACTAGTACATAGAGAGCGAACTGGTGAAGTTATAGACCGGGGGCTGATGAGGAATATAATCAAAATGCTTATGGATTTGGGTTCGTCTGTTTACCAGGAGGACTTTGAGAATCCATTTCTTGAAGTTTCTGCTGAGTTTTATAAGGGTGAATCTCAGAAATTTATTGAGTGCTGTGATTGTGGGGACTATCTGAAGAAAGCAGAGATACGTCTAAATGAAGAAATTGAGAGAGTTACCCATTACTTGGATGTCAAGAGTGAAGTCAAGATAACTAATGTGGTGGAGAAGGAGATGATTGCTAACCACATGATGAGACTAGTCCACATGGAGAATTCTGGTTTGGTAAATATGCTTCTTGATGACAAGTATGAAGACTTGGGTAGAATGTACAATTTATTTAAAAGAGTTCCTAATGGTCTCTCAACTATACGAGATGTGATGACTTCTCACCTCAGAGAAATAGGAAAACAGCTGGTTACTGATGCAGAAAGGTTGAAAGATCCTGTGGAATTTGTCCAGCGGCTCTTGGATGAAAAGGACAAATATGATAACATCATTAGCCAAGCATTTAGCAATGACAAGACATTCCAGAATGCTCTGAACTCTTCTTTTGAGTATTTCATTAATTTGAATCCCCGTTCTCCTGAGTTCATTTCCTTGTTTGTTGATGATAAGCTTCGTAAAGGTTTGAAAGGAGTCAGTGAAGAGGATGTGGAGATAATCCTTGACAAAGTTATGATGCTGTTTCGCTATCTACAGGAGAAGGATGTATTTGAAAAGTACTACAAACAGCACTTAGCTAAGCGGCTTCTGTCTGGCAAAACTGTATCTGATGATGCAGAGAGAAGTCTGATTGTCAAGCTTAAGACAGAATGTGGGTATCAGTTTACTTCGAAATTAGAAGGCATGTTTACGGACATGAAGACCTCCCAGGACACAATGCAAGGGTTTTACGCAAGCCATCCTGAGCTAACAGATGGCCCTACCCTTGTTGTTCAGGTTCTAACAACAGGGTCTTGGCCCACTCAGCCTAGTATTACTTGCAACCTGCCGGCTGAAATGTCAGCACTGTGTGAGAAGTTTCGTTCATATTATCTTGGAACCCATACGGGTCGGAGGTTGTCCTGGCAAACTAACATGGGGACAGCAGATATAAAAGCAATTTTCGGGAAGGGTCAGAAGCATGAGTTGAATGTTTCAACTTACCAAATGTGTGTGTTGATGCTTTTTAACAATGCTGATAGGCTTAGCTACAGGGAGATTGAACAAGCCACTGGGATTCCTGCTTCAGACTTGAAAAGGTGTTTGCAATCAATGGCATGTGTGAAGGGAAAGAATGTTCTTAGGAAAGAACCGATGAGTAAAGACATTGGTGAGGATGATGCATTTTTTGTCAATGACAAGTTCACAAGCAAATTCTATAAAGTGAAGATAGGAACTGTTGTTGCACAAAAAGAATCGGAACCTGAAAAGCAGGAGACACGACAAAGAGTGGAAGAGGACAGGAAGCCCCAAATCGAAGCTGCAATAGTTAGGATCATGAAATCAAGGAGGGTGCTGGATCACAACAATATAATAGCTGAGGTTACGAAGCAGTTGCAGTCACGGTTCCTGGCCAATCCAACGGAGATTAAGAAACGGATTGAGTCTCTTATTGAGCGGGATTTCTTGGAAAGGGACAACAATGATAGGAAATTGTATCGGTATCTAGCCTAAAGACAGAGCTGTAATAGATGTCTTATTTCTTTCCGAAGGGTTAGTGTTGACAAATGATATTGTACCCTAGTTGGTAACTCAGAATTTGTTTTTATGTATTATGAAAGTTCCATTTGCTTAAATGGATATCAATTTGTTTCTGGTTTTCCTACTTCTTACACTGACTCCAACTCTTTTTTAGCCTCCCTGACTATCCACTCTTGGGCGCCTTTATGGCAAGGCGAACGCACCTCTAGGACTGGTCTTATATATATGCTTGGATCAGGCAGCCCTTTTATTAGAGATTCAGGTGCGAAACTCTTGTCAAAGTACAGGTATTACTATAGTCAATGAAGCTGCAATTTGGGAAACAACTCACCAACTGGTAGGAGGGTGTTTACAGTGGTAAAAAAACCGGATCAGCTCATCGCGAATTGATCGCTTGCCTAGTTCAATATATATTATCAAATTAAAGATTTGTTAAACTAGTAAAAAACCGGTTATATCATCAAAAGCTTAGAAAAATCGTTTTTAAATTAATTCCTATAAAAAATTTTATCATATATGGTTAGATTTGAATTTTAACTCAATTGAATTTACATTGAAAACCATATTATTTAGTGCTTACATATTTTAATTAAGTATTTATCATATTTAGAATTCATTTACTATTAAAATTATATATTTTTAGTACTTATTTTTTTTTTTCACAAGTGGCAACCGGCAATGCACAACTATGTCTATTTATCTTTCTACTTCAGTTAATAAGTAAATGATTTGTCCATAATCTCCTCAACGATAATATTTAATTGGAAACAAATGGTGATGTAGAGATATAAACATGAAACTCTGTGGGACAAATCATAATTTAGAGAACTTTAGGGGCTTATATTTGTTCTCCAACAAATTTCCCCTCTTCCACGTAACCTTATCCCCTACTTCGCCTGGATATCAATCTACTTCGCCTGGATATCAATCTCCAAAATTTCAATCAAAACAAAACGATGGTTGAGACAATGATTACAAGTGTCGCTCAGCTTTGCCTCTCTGCTTCGACCAGAACCTTCGCCAAACAAACTCGTTCCATTCTTTTTAACAGTCGGAACCCTCTTTTATTAAGGTTCCCTAACCCTGCTACTACGAGGTTAACTTATCTTCCTCCGAGAAGACTGCTTCCACTTTGCTTCTTCAATGCTGGAAAAGACAATCCCAATTTCCAAGAAGAGGTAAAATATTTTCCCTCCATAACTTTTTACTACTTACCCAACAGTTGTAAAAAGCCTAAATTGGCTTTATTTTCTTAAATCCCAGAAAGAGACTGAATTGGAGTGGCCAATACTCAAGCGATGGGAGGTTCCCTGGGAGTGGCAAACAGTTTCATTAACTTCACTTGCATGTGGATTAAGGTTTGTTTCATTTTGGGTTGTCATTTATAAATGGTTTGTCTGATATATTTGTTTTAGAATGAAAATAAAATTTTCCCAGGCAGTTTTATTTTGACAGGATTGATTGAGGCAGCAGCTATACCTTATCTAGGACTTAATATTGAAGAACTAAGTTTGGACGAGAAGGCTGAGATACTGTTTGTGGATCAAAGGTATGCATCACTCTATCCTTAAACCGTTACCATCATTGCATTGAAGTTCTAATTATAGATGGTGTCCATAAATGTTCTGAATTATTAGTTACTGGAATCTACATTTAAAATTTTGCTAAATAGGCGATTGCCAACTATTTACTTTCTAAATGCTTAGTTTACTTTGTGTTCTAACTTCTAATTGTGCATCTTTACTTGATTCTATGGATGCGTTGTGCTGAGACTTGGTTTCTCTTCATATAAAAGAAGTGTGTAAAACTTGCTTTATTCTTTCTCTCTTTTTTTTTTCTTTTTTCTCTTTCTTCCCTATAATGTTCTAGTTACAGAGGTTTTCCTTGATTCGTTATTGATAATGCACCTTTGGAATTGCCTTGCTGGGGCAATTTTTTAAGGTAAAAATGGGTGTAATTCTGTTTATTATTGTTTTGGCAGCATTACAACTATAGTGGTACTTGGAGTTTTGTATGGTGTAGCAAACACCTTTCAACCCCTTCCTGAAGACCTATTTCGCTACGGTATCAATCCATCATGCAAAACCTGTTAATTGCTTTAATCCTCTATGCGTCCTGATTTTCAATCTAATATTGTGTAATGCTCTTTCAGATTTGAAGGAACCTTTCAACCTAAAAAAGGGATGGCTCCTGTGGGCGGTGATTGGTCTTGTTGGTGCTCTTATTGCTATTGCTTTAACAGGGGCCGCCACATCCTTGTTTCGTGGTGAGGACTCTCAAAGAGAGGTTAGAAGTTATTTGGAACTATTTGCTTTTAACAAAGGATAACCAAGTGGGTTCCAGTTGCGTTTGATTTTATTTTTGTATTTTCAGAAAATGAGCTAAATGACCTTGCACACTGAAGAATTTAGAGTGGTTACTGTCTTGTTGAAGTTACAATCACGGTTATCTAAACTTCATGTACATTCTGCCATGTAATAAATTCTTTGTTAACTTCTGGATCTTTTTTTTTTTTTTTTGGTTTTGTTTTGGTCTCAGACTGATGCCCTGGTCCGCTTGCTGCCATTGATTGGATCCTCAAGTATCAGGTACTCACATTGGTGCTTTCATATAGTTTTCAAAATTGGTCAGAATGATGTGTAGCTTATAGGTTTTAAGTACCATGCTCTTCACTATAAGTGGAATACAATCTGAACCGGTCGTGTTGATCTCTATTGTAGCACCGCTTGCTTGTTGGGCATCACAGGTGTTCTGGCTCCAATTCTTGAGGAGACTGTGTTTCGAGGATTTTTTATGACATCCTTGACAAAGTGGTATTTATACTTATCTGTGTCTTAATAGATTTTATGAAGCTCTCTCTGCTGTGTTGCCTTAACAAATCATGTGAACATGGTTAATTATCCTTATTATAATTTTTTTTTCCCTTTTTTCGAGAATGGACAATTTTTATTGTAGACTGAAAAGCATTTTCTTTATTCAGAAAATTTATGTACCTTAGTTTCTAACATTTGATTCACCCTGGAAAACAAACTGCTGATACAGAAATTCAGTTATTAGAAAACAAAAGATAACAGAAAATATAATTAGGGGTAGGTAGTGGAAGCACAAGTATTGGTTTATTATGAATTCATGATCTAAACATACATATGAAAAACAGGGAATTATTTTATGAACAAGCAGATCGGCAGCAACATTATGTGATTTAATTTGCATCTTGTTAAGAATTGCTGCACTAAAATTTATAAGAATAGGATAACAAGAATATAGCCCAAAAGGAATGAAATGTAGATGAATGCAAAATTCTGAAGTTGCAGCTTTTGGGATCTGAAGACTAAATAGGACTGTGATATTATTTTATTATTCAGAATGACGAATGACTTCAATGATAAGCATACTATGGCCCCCAATTTGTGGCTTTAGCGAGGGAAACTCAAGAAGAAGGTGGATATATAGAGTAAGAAAGACAAGCCAAATACCAAAGTTTAGATGTGGCCGTTTAAATTGGATGCAGCATAGGATTTGTAGAATCAATCCAAATAGTTTGAAACAAGCTTGATTGAGCATGTCTGGGCTGTTAATTGCAATATAATGAATTGTCTACTCGTTCATCTTGTAAGTGTTACTTGTTCTTTGTACCCTTTTGCTCATATGTGAACACTGCTCTATCTTTTCTCTTGTTGCTTGAAAGTTTTGTTTATAAGAAATACAATTTTTGAATTGATTTGTGTGCATCAGAGGCTTGGTATTCAAGCTTGTTGTAGTTTCTTAATTAAGTTACAACTTGATTTGATGTTTTCCCCAATTCTTCATTCAGGGTGCCAACACCAGTTTCAGTAATTATCAGTGCTGCTGTATTTGCACTTGCACATCTCACTCCTGGAGAGTTTCCCCAGCTCTTCGTACTAGGTAATATTCACACTATAAACTACTAGCTGGACAATTTGTTGTAAACAATTATCATTTGAGTTCCCCTATGGTGCTCCAACCCTTCATTTTTCTTGAAGTACCCATGTCCGACTGTTTTGTCCAGAACATTTTTGGACTTGACTACGGGGAGATGAGCCTCCAATTACCCTCCAAATATGTGAAAAAACTTTTAAAAAAAAAAAATGAACAAACATGTCTTGGACTCGTATCCACATCCGACACTAGCATCCAAGTCCGAGTAACATAGGAGCTCCCCCTTCACAATCACATCAAACATCACAATCGATAAAGATTGTTTCCTTCTGTCTAGTAGAAGCCAAGCCAACAGATTTCATGGTCTATGTAGGGTCTGCTTTGGGGTTTTCATATGCTCAAACTCGTAATCTGGTGACTCCTATCACAATCCATGCTTTCTGGAACTCAGGAGTGATCTTGCTTCTCACCTTTCTTCAGGTAAAATTTTCAACATCGGTGACAATATATAAATTTTCTTGATGACCTTGATTTTGACTTGGGATTCCTGAATGTTGCCGGCAAATTTAGAATCATGAAACTGATTTTATCTCCTGGTTTTCGTGTGTGTGAAGTTGCAAGGATATGATATCAAGGAATTGTTACAGGCAACCTGATAAGTTGAGAAGTTTATTCCAGGTGACCTGATAAGATTGAGTTTTTCAACCTGCAAATGGCATCGATAATGAAGCTTTATGTGGGTTTGATTCTGAGCTGGTAATGTGTATTACTTTAAAAATCGATTTTTAGCGTAATTCTGTAATAAATCAGCCAAACAGCATGAATGTTGAAATCATTTGCATGTAAAATTGATCAGTTAACTCGCAATCAAAAGAACATTATGTTCACAGATTCATTACAACTGTATGCATTCTTGGAACCGTGGAGAATTGTATAGCTTTGACAAAAGACAAGCTCATGGAGCCCTATAAAATTTAGTTTGATTTGCTTTGACTGTTTCCTGTGCACATTGCATTAAGAATTTGGTGATTTGTTGTACTTGCTCTAACTTTTAACACTTAACATTTAACATTACTGGAATACAGACTTTGCTGTGCAAAACTCTGATTTTGTGACAGAAGGAGCCTAAGGTGAACATTAAATAATTTGCTCACTTTTGAGGCTACGTGTGAGTTAATTATGTCTTAGAAGTTGGGGTGTAATCAAGGCGATTCGAGTTTAAGTTTAAGCAGTAAGAAGCTCGAGTTTGACTCGAAATTCGGCTTTGATCAAGTTTTATTCGAGCTTTGAGATAAAAATTAAACTACTTAAAACTTATTTGATAAGACTTGTTTACTTAATAGAACAAGTTCAATTTCTATGTTCAACTTTAAGTTTAATTATTTGTGTTTGAGTTCAAATTAAGAATTTTTTAGCACTAATTAAAAATAGCAAAATATAAATTAAAAAAGTCAGATTAAACTTATGAGTTATTGGGATCAGATATTAGAGTATTTGCATTCGGTTTGCTTGAAGTGCCCAAGTTTGGGCTGTTTGAATTCGTCTTAATAATGATAAAATTAAATTTAAAATTTTTTAATTAAACTCAATTAACCGGTGAGTAGAAATATTTGATTGATGCCTACCAGTGTATCATAGTTTGCCTTTCCATCACCGGATAAAAGAGACAGCTCACTACTGTCCAGCCTACTGGCATGTTTGGGATGCTTGCACGTATAAATGGATCATTGATTTTTATTGCTCTTTCTTCTTCAAACTACTCATTTTAGTTTGGTTTTTACCACTTTTTTTTTTTTTTTTTAACAAATCTGAAGGATAAATGATGAGAGGTTTGAAATGGGCCAAAACAGAAATCAACGACCTTGACTTCCATCCAAGACAAGGGGCAGATGCAATGCAATTGCAAGGTAAGAAATAAGAATAGAGCGACTCATAATTGAATAAATGTTTGACATGTGATATAAAGCTTTCTAATGGTACGTAACTTAAATAACAAATTAACATTTTGTACCACAATGATTTTGAAAATCACTCTCTCTTTACAATAAAACTTTATTTATTTATTTATTTTTCTGTATAGAATTTAAATCACCTCACATCTAATTACTGTTTAAAATTTCCAAATTACTCATCCCATATGAAAGGTTTGTATTGTTTTCAACAAAAGTGGGCTTACCCTTTACATAATTGTAATTAAGAGGGCGGGGGGGGGGGGGTTAATGTATCACGTAGAAAGAGGTATAGAAGCTTGGGTTTCAAGAGTTTGACCCATTTTTTATTAAATGTTATGTAAATTAAGGTTACACGCTTGGGAAGCAAGCCCTAGGTCCAGGAACAGACAAAAAGAGTTCAAACCGAGGGCTAGATTTGGGGTCCCAAGTTTTGCATTTGACTCACTGAACTCAACCCCTTCTAATTAATTCATGGTACTAACTACAAAACTCGGCCACCCAATTAGAAGACAATCTTTTTATTTTATCTTTTACCAAGTTTTAAGTACGAGAAAATTTGGACTCCAAGCACTGATTATGGAGGGTTTTTGAAGGAAAATTCAAACTTGATTTTAGTTTTCACTTTGGTAATTGGCACTTATACATTATTGCCATTACCAAAAAGCAAGAAAATTGAGGAATTCTATAATGCTTGGTTTTCTAAAGCCCACAAAATCAGAGGAAATTTTAGTACCTAAGATTTGACTTTTACCCCTCAACCACATACTCTTCTTTTCAATTTTATATTTTATATACATATATAAGTAAAAGGTTACTGATATTAAAATTTAAAATTTAAATTTATTAAATGTTTTCTTTTAAAAATAAATATAAGGCGATAGTCTTGTGTTTTTTTTTTCATTCAAGTTCAAGGTTTTGAAAAACTTTGCTTACCGATTAAATTAATCCATTAAATCTTTTTTTTCTAAAGTAACTTAGTGATAAAATGTGATAACATTCTAACATCAATGCTGCATGAAGAAAGAGAACAAGCTACATGATCATAACCCTAGTAATAAGTAATTTAAGTACTAAAAAATATATTTATATATAAAAGAAATCTTTTGTACCCACCGTCAATGGAGTTTTTATATTCAATTTAATATAGTAACACATATCTTAGGATATGATTAAAAGTAGTACAAAAAATGAGATATGTGACAAATGGAGTTAAAAAATTTTATCTTTAATACACTAAAAACGAACTATATATATTTATTCGTATGCGCGCACTATACTCTATTTATATATATTACTTGTTATAATCTAAATCAGGCAGAAAGTCTTAAGAAGGCAGGAGCTGAACTTCATGTTTTTCACATAAAGCATATATATATATATATATATCTATATATATTTCATTTTAGTTCCGCTTCAGAGATTATCTGCGTTATTTTTTTAATTTTTTTTTCAAAAGAAGAAAACAAAAGATTAATATGAATAAAAAGGAAATGATTTATCGATCATGAACATGGGAATTGTAATATAGTCAACATCTGATGACACTTGAAGCTGGACTCAAAATATTAAAATGAACAAGAGACCGAAGTTGATCATAGAATAATGGAGGCTAATCGTTAATTAAATTATGCCTTTCGCCTTAATTTGCCCTACAGCTATATGATCCAGAAAGTCAAATGATTTGGTTTTTAGGGTTTTGAATTTTGTAACTGTGAAAGATAGGTGACGGTTTTTCACAAATATGGTCAACATACATATGCTCTTTAGTGGATTTATATATATATATATATAAACTCCCACTTACCGCAAGTGGTCCCAATTGATTTTAAACTTAATTTATTATCACACGTTAATTTGTTGTGTTATATATATATATATATATTATGTGAGTTTTTAAATTTCATAAGTAGGCTTAGAAAAGTAATGTGTCTTTGGTGTATAGTAAAATATAAAAAATAAGTAATAAATTTATTTTTGATGCATGAAATTAGTGATAGTGTATATTTAAGTGAACCGAATGATATCATTTTATTAAAAGTTTTTAAAAACAAATGCAGATAATTTTATTTTTAAAGAAGTGATTTCATTTGATTCATTATGGGTGCATAAATTCATACATTGTTAATATATTGAATATAAATTCATAAAAGAATAAAAGCATAGAGTTTGTAACAATCTTTTAATCCCAGATATAAAGTTAAAAATTTTATTATTTACGTATTAAAGACCCATAGATATACTCATATGAAATGATACCAAAGACTATATACTTAAAAATCTGACAAAGTCAATGGAATAGAAGCTCTGAGAATGGAATAGAAACTGAATTTTAGGATTCTGAAAAAAAAAAAAAAAAAAAAAAAGAGCTAAATATAATTAGATTAATGCTAAACAGTGGCATAGGAATTTTATAGATGAATATAATATATATTTTGTGCACTGAGAGTTGATTCTATATAATAATTCAAACCAAAGACTATAAAAGAAATTGTTATTTTGGATATCTTTTGTCTTGACTTGAAATTGGATAGGCAAAAAAATAACTTGGGATTTGCATTAAACAATTTGCAAGTTATTAGTGGCATGTTATTATCCCTAGAAGATGCTACTGATTTTGTAGCTTCCTTGAGATCCTTCCATTTGGATTAAACAAACCCTAAAATGGGTTCATTAAGGTACAATTAATAAATAGGACTCTCTTGTACAAAATCCATTTTATTGACTTGAGTTTAAATTCTTGGAAGTTGTTCTTTTGCTTAATCAGCCTTCGCTGGTCGCTTCTTTGAAGAGCCAACTTGATCCTCGCAAAACACAACACTCCTTTTAAAAGTCACCAGAAAAGGCGGCTGATCCTTCGGGGGCAGACCGCCTCTCAGGAACCATATATTGGGTTCAAATTTAGCGAACTTAGCTCTCTATCTGGTGTCTTTGAGTTCATATCTTTTTTTTTCTTTCAAGCTTGCTTGTTTCTTAGGGTTTGCTTCATTGTCAAACTGTTGAAGCTACTTGCTCTTCAGTTTTCCTCTAGGTTTTTTTAACATATCGTTCCTCAGAAACTTGATTATTTCCTTTTATTTCTTTAGGATTCAACTTTCACTTTGAGGAAAGGAAAAGAAAAGGAGTTGGTCTTTTTCTATCTTTTATTTTGTCCTTGGATTTAATAATATATACAGGGAAGTAGAAAAAAGAATGTACGAGGGAAGTGATACTGACAAACTGGAAGAATTCATGCTTCCAGGGTTCAGGTTTCATCCAACTGATGAAGAGCTTGTTGGGTTTTATCTGAAAAGAAAGATTCAACAACGGCCTCTCTCAATAGAGCTGATTAAGCAACTAGACATCTATAAATATGATCCATGGGATCTTCCAAGTAAGTTAATCCTCTATATATTATATACATGCATATATACATGCAAATGTTCTACTTTTTAACAATTTTTGCATCTTTTTATGAAGAGCTGGCAACCACTGGAGAGAAAGAATGGTATTTCTACTGTCCTAGGGACAGAAAATACAGAAATAGTGCAAGGCCAAACCGAGTAACTGGAGCAGGATTTTGGAAAGCAACTGGAACTGACCGCCCCATTTATTCCTCAGAATGCACCAAGTGCATTGGCTTGAAGAAATCTCTTGTTTTCTACAAAGGTAGAGCAGCCAAAGGTGTCAAAACTGACTGGATGATGCATGAGTTTAGGTTACCTTCTCTCACTGACTCTGTAGTCGTACCACCAAAGAGATTCCTGGACAAAAGCCTTCCCGCCAATGTAAAGAATTTAAAATAGATCACCATTTTTTTTTCCCTAAAACCCCTCTTTGAAAACTTACTGATGAGTGAGATTGATTATTATACTTGCAGGATTCATGGGCGATATGCAGGATATTCAAGAAAACCAACTCCACGGCTCAAAGATCTCTTTCTCATTCGTGGGTTTCTCCAACATTACCTGAATCATCATCAATATCGGACATGCTTAGTGGAGGTTCAAACAGTTCTCAACTTTCTTCAGAGACAGCAAAAAGCAGTTCATCAACAGTTCAGTATAACCCTAACAATGACCTACAACAGACATGTAATACTGCTGCATTTTCTCCTTTAGACTTTGTCTGCTACAAGCCCATTACCCAGATGGCTCCCGGGAAGCCTCCTCAACTGCCCATGTCTAATGGAGACCTAACTAACCTTATTTTTGCATCTCTTGATCAATTATCATCGCCTGCAAAATCCGCAGTTGATGTTACTCCAATGCTGCTAAACATGTCATCTTCTATGCTTGGAGATTACGGTAGGGCCTTGGATAGTTCATATTTTGCTGAGGGATCACCAGATAATTGCAATGATTTCTCAGAGGCATTGCCCTATGAGATGCAAGGGAGCTTGATCAATAACGTGGATCACGAAAACACCATGTTTAAAAGCCTGAATGTGAGCCATGTTGATGATCATCAATGGGAAACCATCCGATCCATTGGATTACCCTTAAGTTCGCCTTTGCCAATGAGTCTGGGAGATGCTTGGAAGCCAAGCATGCCTTGGGATTCGTCATGCCCTAGTGAGATGTCAACAAGTTTTTCATCGACCACATGTTATACTTGATTGTAATTGAAATACTGTGTAAAACCATTTCTCAGTTGATAATTAGGCAACAATTGAATTGTTCTTGTTAAGAAAAAAAATATTCCGTTTCTAAATTAACAAGTAGAGTCCTTGTGTTAACATATTAAATCATACATTTTGAGAATGGAAATTTTATATCTTAAATAAGTCAAATATATGTAAAACTCATAAACATATACCTGTAACATTCTCGTTTAATTGAGTGATAGATAAATAATTTTTGTCACATTAAGCCTTTCACTTAATTTGAACAAATTTATGGGATATGCAAATTGTACTATTTTCTTTATACGTATTAACATGAAACCTGGGTTCACTACCTCAAAATGTGCTGGAAAAAAAAAAAAAACTTAATTTACTTTACCAAAGTTTGCATTCACAATACCAAATTGATTTTAGAATCAAGTAATTAAAATAAGTTTGGTACTGGTTATGATTTATGAGTTCTACATTAATACTATATTTCACCTATAATATTTTTGTTGGACTTATGAATTTCAATTGTGTATGTATGATTTCTATTTTATGTTGATATATAAATATATATATATATATATATATATATATAAACCTGTTAATGTTAAATTGTTAACCAGAAAAACTTTTATATATCCATACATGTGGGCTCAATATAGCAAAAAACCAAAATAAAAATACATGTAACTTATACTTTATGATATGATTAGATTAGACATGAGTAACTCAGTTCAAAAAATTATAGAAAATCAAATAATATAAAAAAGTGTATACAGATTCATTAGAGTTGCTCGTGAGTTAGATTGGACCGAATTATAAACTAAAAAAAATTAAAATTCAAGTTTAAGCTTAATTCAAATGTAAAATTTATTATTTAAATATTTTAAAAATTATATTTATATTAATATTTATATGTTTTTACAATTAAATTTAAATAAAAATTATTTTATTTTATACATAGTTATCTGGGCTAAGCTGAATTAACCAAGATCACAAAATATTATACTCAAACTAAATCCAGATAGAATGGACTACTCATCCCTTAACAAGTCTAACGATCATTTCGTACAAGAAATTTGAATTCCATAAGTTTTTTTTTTTTTTTTCCTCTCACTGAGTTTTGTTTTCTTTCGTGATAATTTCGTTACTAAAACCAATTAAAATTAACATTATTTAGTATGAAAATTAATTAAGAATATTATTTAATTAACTTTCAACGTATAAAAAAATTAAAATTGGCTAGAACGTAAAGATAGAAGTTACTTCATCTTTAATTTATAGTCAATTTTTCTTTTTATACAAATGAAAGATAAAAAATAAGAGCTGAAACGTTTAAAGAAACAACCACTCAAATAAAAAATAAATTATTAAAATTTACGGTCATTATGAAAATATATATATATATATATATATACACACTTTCAATCCACTTTTTCTTTAACATTAACTAAAACTTGCAAGCTCTACGAGCTTGTAAAAAGGAAATTTTCATAGAATCGACGAGTTTTTCAGAATTAAAGGGAAAAAAAAAAAAAGATTGTTCCTTTTATTTGGACTTTGAAGAACGCCCAAAAATGGGTGCAATCGTTCCGGTTATTGTTTATGCTACTCCATACGCATTTTTGGGTGTTGGGTTTTTATTGGATTATTTGTTCCCTCGAAAGCATCCAAGAAAAATGGAGGAGGTTGAATATTGTGATTTTTATCGAGGCAGATGGGTTTTTGATGTCTATCACTACCCTCTTTACACCCCTCAAACTTGTCCATTCATTTCCAAACAATTCGATTGTCAAAACAATGATCGTCCAGATCATGACTACATCAAGTATAAATGGAAACCATATTCATGCAGCCTACCAAGGTACTTTTATAGTTTAAATGTAATTTTTTTTAGAAAAAAATATGGATGAAATTCACTGTTTTAGTTTTATTTAGGATTAGTAATTCAATTTATTACTCATATCTTCCAAAAGAATATTGGGATTAACATCAAGTTCTCACTACATTATGGATTCATATTGAATTTTATCACTATACTTTGTTTTGGATTTTATTACTTTTTTTTTTTTTTACTTTTAATTTTCCATTACTTTTTATTCAAAAATCAATAAGCTAAACTACGATAAGTGATTTTATGTTTGGTATAAATGATACAGGTTTGATGGTAAAAATTTGTTGAAGAGATTTGAAGGGAAGCGAATCATGTTTGTAGGGGACTCAGTCGGGCACAACCAGTGGCTCTCCTTCATATGCATGCTCCATTCGGCAGTTCCACGGGCTGAATATGAACTCCAGACGAAAGGAAGCCTCTCAACTCTCACCTTCACGGTACAGATTTTTGGCAGATTTGATATTTAAATTTTAGTATTCATAATTATTTATCTTTCCCGATCACCTCAGATTGCTTTGCTTATAATTTGAAAGTATAAACATATATGCAGTCAAAATTTAGAGTATTCTGAACATTGTTTTTGCATTCATTTGTAGGATTACAAAGTGTCAGTGATGTTTTCCCGCAATGATTTTCTTGTTGACATTATTGTTGGTGAAAAAAATGAAAGAATCCTGAGCGTTGATTCAATTGAGAATGTGGAATCAGCAGTTTGGAAGGATGCCGATGTGTTGGTCTTTAACCCCTGGAATGAGTGGCTGCAAGTTGGAAAGAGGCAATCGTAAGCCTTTTCAAAATAAAGAGTACCTGGATTTTTTTTTTTTTAACATTAACTGTTCTTAATTATATCAGTACTGATGAATGCTATGGAATTTCAGATGGGATATTATTAAAGAAGCCAACGTCAGGTATGAGAACATGGATGGATTGGCTGCTTATGAGAAAGCTCTGAATACATGGGTCAAATGGGTAAATTCATCTGTCGATACCCAAAAAACCAAGATTTTCTTCCAGGGTGTTTCACCAGATCATTTCGAGTAAGCTATCAATGTTTTTCGCTTATACAGAACGAAATCCCATCAATATTTTTGTTTTTTGGTATCTGATCTTTTCATTCTCGTTTGAAATCGCCAGTTCAAGAGATTGGGCTAATCCGAATGCAAAGAATTGTAAAAAGCAAACAAGGCCAGTACTAGGCCATAGATATCCAGGAGGTCCACATCCAGCAGAAGCTGTTGTTGAGAAAGCTTTGGCCAAGATATCCAAATCAGTTCATTTGCTTAATATAACAGCTATGTCACAACTAAGGAAAGATGGGCATCCTTCAATCTATGGTAGCAAAGATGTTGATTGCACTCATTGGTGTCTTCCTGGAGTACCAGATGCCTGGAATGAACTCTTATATGCAAGCCTATTGGGCTACTAGACATCATTAATAAATTTACATAAATGAACAATGTCAACCACCTAATTAACATGGCTGGTTGTATATAAGAATAAACTAATGAAAATGCTACTAATTATACAGTAACAATGAAAAAAAAAAAAAAAAGGAGGTTCTTTCCTCAATCTTATTATTCAAGAAATAATTTGTATTCCAACAATTAAAAAGTTGAAAACAGTTTTGAACTTCTTCCCCAAGTCATTCCACAAGAGCTCCCTTACCATACATGAACAGACCTTATTACCAGTATTAACCTGAGTTAGCAGACAACATTTCATCATTAAAAAAAATGGCCAGCAAGATTATTTACGTATGGCCTCTCCTCAGAAAGGGTGAAATATATGCACATTATAAAATGCATAGAAACAAGGGCGCATATGTCATTGAAGGCAATAATATCACTAGTATAATAATGATAAGAAAAATCACTAATCTGCAAATATATCGAATATCCAATTCCAAAAGGAAGTTTCAGCAAACAGCAGACAAGTGAATGAACAAAAACAAAATTTTAACACAAGTAGATTTGTCGACAAAGTGAAAGAAGTAGAAAACGGTTCATAACAACCAAGGTAAAACATAAATCCACACCTCAAACTACGATTCAAAGATTCACCATCTTCAATCCATAGCCAAATTTACTATATTGAAATTCTAGCTCTTGGATGACTGCTTTTCCTTCGCTTTCTGAATCTTAAGCACCTTCTTCACGATTTTTTGCTCCTCCACCAAAAATGCACGAATGATCCTGGAAAAATACACAATCAAGAAAAGAAGTTTTAAACCACCAAATGGGACAAATACAACTGAGGACATAGAAGTGTAAAGTGTTAAAGCACAAACCTTTCCCTAACAGCACTTCCAGACAAAACTCCACCATAAGCACGGTTCACAGTCCTACGGTTTCTTGGCAATCTAGACCTCTTGTACTCAGCAGGCCTCAAGTGAGGAATCTACAAAATATAAACCACATTGAACCTCAACGGAGAAAATGTTACTCAAAATCTAAATAACAAGACATCCAATAACCACTCAATATACCCACACATTATATTTCAATTGAAAAGACATGAAACACTTATATAGAAGGAAATGATGACAAAATAAAAGAGGCCATTAATCAAAATCAATGAAATGCATTAACGAAAAACTAATTATCCTATACTTACAATTACCATAGCACGGTAATAAAATGTTGTCAAGATAAAAACTTTATAGAAGCTTCAAAAAAAAAAAAAAAAAACCAAAGTCTCTAATAAATCACATTTCCACTCCACTCCCTATAATCATAACCAGGAAACAATTAACAGTCATTCAATAATTTCTATCAAAATCTAAAAAAAGATACATATGCATATATATATATATATATATATATATATATATATTTAAAGAGAGAGAGAGAGAGAGAGATAGAGACATACTCCTTGAATTCTCTTGCCAGTAACAGGGCATTTGGGCCCACTAGCTCTCTTCTTTGTGGTCTGATAAACGAGCTTCCCTCCTACACCAACAAAAAAAAAAAAAAAAAAAAGATCACCACGATGCGGATTCTCCATCAATCATACACCGCCCTCCCATGGAATACAGAAGAATCCAAATCTATTAAGGGATCTAAGTTGGAGAGAGAGAGAGAGAGAGAGAGAGAGAGAGAGGTTACCGGGGGTTTTGACAACGCGATGCTGGTTGGATTTGGTGGCGTAGCTGTGACGAGTGCGGTAAGTGAGCCGCTGAACCATTTTGGATCTGCTCTGGTTTCTGGTCTCGCTTAGTCTAGGGTTTTTGAGGCGATTCAATCAAAATCCCAAGGAGTCATTTTCATCAAGGTTGTAACTAAAAAGGGCGCCATTTGGGTTTCCTTTTAGGGCCCAGATCAGCGGGCTTCCACTAAATCATGGTTTTTTGGGTTAAAACAGGTTGGTCTTATTGGGCTTTCGTTATCTCTGTTTTAGCTTTCCAGCCCAACTTTCAAACCAAAACTATTTCACGAACTTCATCATGAGTTTATGACTAATTCATTTTGATTCAATAGCTCAATCAATTATCCAAATCTGATTGATTGCTCAGTTTTTCAAATTTTAATCTCGAACTATTTTTTTATATAATTTGAGAGTAAGAGAGAATATTTAGAATTGAACCAAAGTTTATATATTAATTTTAATACATTCTTAATAACTAAATTGAGAGATTATTGATATAATTTCAAATTAATTAAATCAAAAAAAATATTTTTTTCTTACATCAAATGAGATAATTTCTTTAAATATATATATATATATATAATGTCTTTCATAAATGCCTTAGAACTTATATTTTTAATTTCTAGTAGCTTAGATGATAACATATATAAATAAGATATGACAAACGAATCGTTTTGTCATATGATTGAAGCACCGACTTTGAGTTTTAAAGGCTGCCAAAGACAATGTTGGAAACGATTATCAATAGGCACTTACATTAAGTAAGCAAAAAATGGAAAGGTGGCAATGTTCAAAGAACTATATTTTGTGTCACCTAACCCTTTTTTTTTTAATTTTTATTTTAATTAATCAAACCCTGCTTGGCATTTTAAAGATTGGATTTGATAGGAAAGAGATAACATACAAAAATATACATGCTTATACTATATATGTTTTTTGAGCGAATAAGGCATCAAATTAATATTGAAGTTAAAAGGGCAAACTGTATTTTACGTGAATAAACTTGATAATTTATGTATTTTTTATTATAATTATATTAATCGTATTTAAAATATTTTATATTTTATATAAATTTTAATACATTAATAATTCATATTATATAAATTTTAATATATTTATATTTTTGTATCATATTCAAATTAGTTTTCTTATTATATTATGTTTTATAGTATATTTTAATTATTATTTTTATGTCATATTTTTATATTTAATAGAATTGTATTTGATAGATTTGGGATTTAACTGAGTCAAGATGAACCAAACCCAAAGTATAGGCAGGAGCATTATCTTTGAATAATAAAAACTTCATACATTTTGCTGCAAAAATGACTCCATAAACGATGAAAAAAGTACTACTATTTGCTTTAGACATTTCCTAACTGATCATACCCAGAATTAGAACAAAATCAGTTTTTGGACAAACTAAGAAATTAAAGAATGTTAGAGCCAGCAAAAAGGTAACAAACATAGAACATAAGAAGGAAAAGGAAGGAAAGGCAACAATCAACTGTGAGCTGCAATAGACAAAGAATTATGTTATAATATGTCTAAAGATCAATTAGCATATAAAATTAACAATGACAAAATAATTCCGTTCAATTCTTATCCTCACAAATCATATATTCCGTTCTCTTCCTCTTTCATCTCTTATGATTTAAATCATAACCGTGGATGAATCAAATGTCATCGTAAGTTGCAGTAAATATCAAAAATCAAAATCATCAAATAACTTTCTGCATAACCGCTATTTAAATCTCTGTCTACTAATCGGCAAAAATATGAAGTAACTCTTACACAATAAACAGAAGTTCAACGAAAAGAAGAAGATATGGGGAAAAAAAAGCAACAGAATTTAAAGTACCCACTAAAGCCTGCTGCCACTAAAGCCTGCTGCTTCTATCAATTTTTTGGTATCTTTTGTAAATTAAGATGCAGAATCAAGAAGACTCATTATTATTAATAGAAACATGAAGCTGAATAATACTACCCTCATTGTTGTGGATGTCACTATTGGAATAAAAAGCGTTTCCATTTCCATTATTGTCTGCACTGCTGCCACTACTGTTGTTGTCAAGGTTGAGATTACCAACTGCTAATATCTCTTTCTTGCCAAAACTATTCTTGTTGTTGTGCATCCAAACCTTGAGAACTCCTCTATCAACCCCAACTTCATTGCAAAACTCTTCTATCAAGCTTTCTTCACTCTTTGGCAACCTCCAACCAAGCCTGTCAGCTAAAGCATGCATCTTTTCTTTCTGTCTCTTGGTAAATTTTGTTCTTGACCTTTTTCTCCCACTTGAATTGTTCTTATTCTCTTTCACTATCTTTCCGATTGTGTGATTGGAGTGGTTGGGGTGATGATGGCAGTCATCCAACGGCCATGAGTTGCCCATGCTTAAGGCCAGCAGTTTGTGGGGTGCAGAAGAGTAGTAAGAGTATGGGATAGGTGTGACTGGGGCATGTCTTGGGCTAGGGATTAGGCTTGGACTTGAGCTACGATTAGGTGGTTGTGGTGGAAGATGGTGGATGAAAGAAGGACCATCGTAAGGGTCACGGCGGTGGAAATTGCGGTGGCAGCCACACGCAGCACAAGTGAGGGAGGCAGACTGAGTTGGGGTAGCTGGAGGGCAAGGCATGAACTCTCCACAGCCATCCAGGGCATGTCCACCCAAGCTTGCTGCATGGTTTTTGAGGCACTCTTTGTAGGAAACCCCCATTTCTTGACGATGGTGGTAGTTCTTGAAGAGTAATAAAGACTTATCGGTCTTGGCGTTGGTGAGGTGTGTCTCTGATAAGGACTCAGCTTGTGCGTATAGGAGAGTTCTAGTTTTGATTAGCTCCATTGCTGAAAAAGGACTAAAAGGTAAAGGATTAATGGGGTGAAGGGAGAGAACAGGGGGTGGGCGGGGACAGGGTTTTGCTAAGCTGAGAGCATTTTCTTTCTTTGGCTTATGAGCATGAATATAGGAAGAAAATATTGATGGCTTGAGTGGCTGTGAACTAGTTATTAAAGAAATCACACTTCTGCTTGGCCAAGAATTTAAATAGCGGCTAATAGTCGTTATTTGCGAATTTTATTGATTGCCATAATATTTGAGAAATTTTGGACTATTGAGGTTGCTAGTTTTTATGACTTTGTCCCTTCCGGAGGGCAAATTCACCTACTTAATCACCCATAAGCCAAAGCATGATAAATAAATTGATCCCTACAATAACACAACATCAACACTGTACATTTTAATAAAATATATAATACTATAACAAATATCACGTCATAAATTTAAATACGAATAATATAATAATATAATATGCTTAATACATATATCATATTTTATATTTAAAAGTTTATTATATTTAATAATTTTTATTATTATATGACAGAAAAAAAGTATTATAAAATCTAGGCACAAGGCATTACTATTTGCCAACACAAAAGTAGGGGGAAAAAAGTGAAGGGATTGGGAATTTGGGATTGATTTTAGATTGGGATCGGCGTTCCTCTAGAAAAAACCTTAAGGGCAGGGACAATCTTGACCTATTCTAGTGTCAGATAAATCATAAAAATAATTTTTTAATAATAATAATAATAATATAATTTTTAAATCATTTTAACCTAAATTTAATTAAAGAAAATTTGCTTACCAACCCATGAACACTTCTAACGTTTCCAGGGCCATCTCTTCAATGTGTTGGTTGAAAAGCAAAAGCAATAAATTGCGGCGACAAGCCACGTTTTCCCTTTTTTTTGTTTTAGTTCTAAATGAACCTCCTCCGTTGTGTTTTTCGTTACAATTTAGTCAAACATCGCATCGTGTCATGTTTTATCTTTTTGCCAACAGGTTGTTGTTCCCATATGATTCAGATTATGAATTTTGCCTTCAATTTTTTTATGCTGTTTTTCCTTTAAGTTAATGCTCTAAGGGAATAAAATCAAAGCAATGAGATCTTGTCTTAATGATAGTAGGACTTTTAAGATCATCGAGTCATGGATTTCAGGATCATGTGATGGATTGTTTTCTTTACTTTCAGCTATGAAAATTTCTTTTTGACTATAATAAATTTTATAAGATTTTATTGTCCAGAAATTGTTTCAATATTGAAGAAATAAATAAGGTGAAACACCTTTAAGATATAATTAAAAATTATAAAAAAAAAATAACAATATACGATAAACTTATAATTTACTTATAAAATTAAAAATTTTACC
Organism: Adansonia grandidieri; assembly: GCA_038382065.1. Taxonomy (NCBI): domain Eukaryota; kingdom Viridiplantae; phylum Streptophyta; class Magnoliopsida; order Malvales; family Malvaceae; genus Adansonia; species Adansonia grandidieri. The sequence goes on along the minus strand of JBBYHK010000013.1, from coordinate 16,306,254 downwards.
GTTAATATATTAAAAACAAACTACCTTTGTAAGTTTATTTACAAAATGAAAGTTATCATATTTAAAAAAAAAAAAAACTAAGCCATTAAATTTTTGCAAAAAAATTAAAATTTTACAATCATATTCAAAGCTTCTAGTTCTTTTTGTATAATAATAAGGGATGATTTGTTTTTCCCCCTTAAAAATAACTCAAGCATGATAAAAAGAATTTTAGCCCCAAACTCAAGGTAATTAAAAATATTAAATTAAAGAAGTTTGATTATTATACAATTTGTTTTCACCCTTAAACATAACTCACTTTTTTTTTTTAATTCATAGGCCTTAATTCTAACTAAATTAAAAGTTTGAACACCTAATTAATTATTTTTAAGTTTGTCGATATTTTTAGTGTACTAAACTGAATTGTTCTATAGTAGTAGGAGTGAATTAAAGATTTAACATGAATAGAGTTCATGAACCTAGACTGCCTTAGCTATGGGCAATACCAATGTATGTATACATGTCAAATATTAGACGTGTCATGATTATATATAAATATAATATAAGAAATATAATGAAAATATTATATATATGATATGATATGATATAAAAAAATAATATAATATAATACGAACATACAAATATATTAATGAGTCAAAATTTTTGTATAAATATATAGCACATTAAACATAATTACATTACAAAAATACAATAACTCAACATGAATTATCAAATCTATATTAACCGTATATGTGTGTATATATATCATCTATGTGAAAAGTGTGAACTTCAAAGGTGTTAAAAATAATCGATGAAAATACCCTTTTAAAAGTTTAAAATTGAGAAAAGTATCTTCTTTAAATATGTAATTTTATTAATCTATTTAAATTTAAATTAATAAATTTAAAAAATACAGTCCACATGATATTAATCAACTTTAAAATTAATAATTTTTCTATTAAATATGTAATTTTATTAATTTATTTAAATTTAAATTAATAAATATTTAAAATAGAGTCCATATGATATTAAATGAATTTAAAATTAATAAACTTTCCCTATTTAAATATGTAACTTCTATTAATTTATTTAAATTTAAATCTACTAAATACTAAAAAATAAAGTCTATATATAATTAAATTACTTTAATGAACATAAGGAGTATTTACTCAGAATAGTTAGAAGATAACTAATTTAAATTAATGAGCTCTAAATTTCAAAAACCATATGAATAATAAATTAAATTAATAAATTTATCATATTTAAATATCTAATTTTTATTAATTTATTTAAATCAACTAAATATTTTGAAATAAAGTTAACATAAATTTTACTATTTTAATTAAAACATAGCGTTTACTCTAACTATGAATAATAAAAAGATAATTAATATAAATTAACGAAGCATTGTAAGTTTAAAAAACCTTATAAACTTATGAATAATGAATCAAAGTTCTTTTATTTACCTAGCAAAAAATATATAGATGATACTGGAAATGAATTTGTCATATAGATGATACTGAAAATGAATTTGTCATGCATAACTTTTTGTTTGTCAAAGTTTGCTATATGCTTAAGTTTTTTCTTTTATGACTTACAAGTAAATTATATCTAATATGCATGAATGTACAGAAAAAATAAATATAATTTATTCTCATATTTTTTAAGGGCTACAAATAACTCAAAAATTTTTAAACATATATTTTTTATTTATTTAAATTAATTAAACATATATATGTATGATGATTATATATATACATATATTAAATTAATTAAACATATATATGTATGATGATTTTATATATATATACATATATATTTTAAAACTACTTTTTAAGATTCCGCTTATTGCTAACAATACTTGAATAAAAATTTATTTTATTAAACATATTTTCTCAAAAACTTGAATTGCTACTAAACTATTTTTATCATACATGATTTGATTCAAATATAAAAAAAAAAAAATTCCGATATTGATATTTTTCAAATTTTTATATCAAAGACTGATTTTTTACTAACATTTATTTTTAGATTTAGACTATTATTAAATAAATGTGTATGTATATATTTTAACTTTTATTCTTTAGTTTTCATTCAAATATGTTCTTTTTGTTGTTTCTAACATGTATATGGTAAATTAGATTTAATTAATTTTATTCTATTGTTATTTATTCTTTTTAAATATCTTTTGTGTTAGGTATCTTTACAAGAAAAACGTTAATAGTTTTAAGAAATATTAATATTAAAAAATAAAAATTTATATATTTTAATTAAAAATACCCTTTCTCTTACTTATATTGAAGAATATGGTAACTGCAATTATTGTACATCATTGATTAAGTATAGTTTTCCTTCATTCAACTTTCTTATTTGTTATATAATTTTAAATCTGTTTGAAACTAGTAAATATTAGATAAATATTATGAAAAAACTGTTTGAGGTTACTGATTGTATAGACTAAATTTATTGAATAAAATATAAAATCTACTATATAACTCCATATTTATTATTTTATAGTAACTTTTTATTTAATTTGATGAGGTTTTTCATAAAAATATTGATAAAGTGCATTGATGATTATTAAATAGTAAATAAAGGCTACATAAAATAATTATGCATTTTGAAGGTATTGAATTTATAAATCAATGTCATTTAAAGTTATAAAATATATGTTAGTTTAATAACTAAGTATTTGATATTTTCAATATAACTCTAAATTACCAATATTTTTAGAAGTTTCTTATAAAAAATATATGAGATTATTAAATAATACATAAATATTATTAAAAAGATGAGGTAATTTAATGTCATTGATATTGTACACTATAGTTATTTTTTTAAAAAAAATTATAAAGCTATTGAATTTTTCAAAAGATTTTATCTACCATTTCAATAATTTTAACAACTAATTTTGCTCATGTTATCTATAAAAGTTAAAGGCAATATACTCTCAAAATATATAAAGGTTATGAAAAATAATTACACATTTTAATATTAGTTATAGATTATGAAAATTAATTAAATACTTTGAGATTAAAAGTTACTGGAAAATTATAAAACTATCTAAAGTTTAATAATACTAAATTACTGAATTTTGCTTATATTTTTGTATAGAATTTATTGACAAAAACATGTAAAGCCATTATTATCGTATAATAGATAAAAATTATAAAAAAAGTAATTTGGATATTAAGGTATTGAAAAAGTTATAGAACTATTATTATTTCATTAAATAAGTTTCTTATATTTCAATAACTTCATAAATTAATGAATTTTTATAGCATTTTAAAAGACATATGAAAGTTATGAAAACTATAACATATTATTTATTAATTTCGTATTCCAAAATTACTGAAAAGTAATTAAACTACATAATATTTTAGTATTTATAGATAGTATTAATTTACAACATTAAGTTGATTAGTTTTAGAGTGAAGATTTTGCTAAATAAAATTATTTATGAAAAATTTTAAATAAATAGTAAATAATAAATATAATAGTACTAAAAGATTAATTATATAATATTATATGATCAATAATATAGCAATGATAGTAGTAAATGATTAATAATATATAAAAATGTTTGATAATATGTTAGTATATGGATGATAATATGGTACATAATTATTAATAATATATTAGTAAATGGTGATCAACATGATCGTGAGTCATTGATAAAATAGTATGGTCGTAAATATTGATAACATAATAGTAAATAATTTATACTTTTAATTAAAAGTATCATCATATTTATAAACACCAAAACTTAGTTCTATTTTGAGTTTTATGATTATGGTTATGTTAATTTAGAGGATTAACTCACAATTAAGTCAACATAATCTTTATTTTAGGAAATATAATATAATTTCATTTTTTTTAATTCCTATATAAATAACTTAATTATCTTAATTATAAATAAAGACATGCTCATTAATTTTATATTTATTTTTTAATTTTTATTCGATTTTTTTACTTTTATTATTATTAATGTATATCAATAGTAAACTTAAGTTAATTAATTTTATTATAATTTAATTTTTATTTCAAAATACTTAGTGTTTAAGATATTTCTCTTAGAACAATGTTAATAGTTTTGAAAAATATTAATTTTGAAGAATATAAATTTGTTTTTAATAAAAATGCTCTTACATATTTGTATTGAGGAAGTAACTACATTATTTTGTATTATTAAATTAGTTTCGGTGCATTTAGCTATCTCGATTGTTGTATTGTTTTAAATAAATTTGAGATAACTAAATGTGAGATAAATGTTACTGAAAATGAAAATATTTTATAGTTATTACTAATTTTACAAACTAAGATTACTAAGAAAAAGCTATAAACCTTTGATATTTTGTAACTCTATAATTACAATTTTAGTAATATTAAATTATTCAACTTTGCTAATTTTTTACTATATATTATTTTAGTAAATATGTATCTTACTTTAGCATACATTGTGTAACATATTAGTAAATGATAAGGTAGTAATAACTGATTAATGACACAACACATTTCGTAATATAATAATAAATAATTTATAATGCAACAGTGAAACATATTATGAATAAAATAATAGTCAATGATATGCAATATAAAAATTAATAATTGTTAATACGGTAATAAATATAAAAATGTAGTCATAAAATTTATAAGTATAATTGTAAAATTTTATATAACTTATTATTAAGTATAAAAATTATATATTTTTATAAATATCAACTTTATAATATCTAATTGAAATAATATATTTATATTAAAAATATAATAATTTTAAATTTTAAATTATAATTAAATAATCAATTAAATATTTTTAAACATATTATACCAAATTAATAATTAAAAAATTATTAATAAAATTTGTTATAATAATTTATAATATTTATATTTTAAATCATTTACGTGTACATGCACGTGTTGAAAAAGCTAGTGTGTGTGTGTGTATATATATACATATATATATATATATCCTCCAGTTAAAACGTCGGTTGGCAAATTAATTGAAAAAGACCAAAAAAGGATGGTTGGTTTGGACTTTGGAGCATATAATTGAGAGAATTGTGTAAATCCTTAAGTCCAAATATGATTTATCGAGAAGAAATGATTGAATTTGTTCACGAGTCGTGGTATTATCCTATTGCTTGAGTTGTATTCATAGATGCAATCCCTTTTCCCGAAGGAAATCTTTAGATGAAATTTGATTTTTTCTCTCCTTAAATGAGACCCTACCAGTGAAGTTCATCAGAACAACCAACAATTATAAAAGCGTTACTGTACAAATAATTGAGGATCTGTTAGGGGGAAACACATGTCCTATTGGCCAGCTGATTCTAATTAAGGACTCAAAAAGTGCCCCAATGCAATGGTATGAGAGCAGGTAGGAATAGGAGAAATGGTTCTTTCTGCCCTTAATTACCTCGGAGAAACACTTGAGTCCTGTCAACAGTTAACGCGTGATGATCGGTTTTTAAGATATTTTTTATGTGTCAATTTATACATTAAGATTTGTTCATTATCTTTAGCTCAATTGGCATTTAATCGGTAACAAAGCTCTCTCAAAATAGAGGTTTCTGGTTTGAACCAAGAAAGGCTCATCCTTTAATGATAAAATCTCGTCGGATTCATGAGTGTCCAAAGAGAACAATTTATTCGTTCGAAGTACATGCAGAGACAAGGACTGAATTCCAATATGCATGATGATGCGGGAGAGATTGAATCCCGGTCATTATACACCACCCTTTTTAATTTTAAAGAACCAGATTCCATGCTCCACTGCCATTTTTTAATCGACTGGGAGTAGGGACCCCCACAAACAATGTTGAAGATATGACCCTAAAGCCTACTCCCAGTTTGTATATAATTATCATCACAATCAACATCCACCTATGTGCATTTATGTGCCTCTATGAAATATTACTGAATAAGATAAGATTAGCAAAGTGAGAAGGATAGGGCCTCAAATCTTGCAACATAGAATTTTCTTTGTTTAGACTTCAGCTGAGAGTTTATTTTTTCTTTTATAGGTTAATTTAGTTAGTTTTGACGAGAAAACAAAAGAAAGAAATCTCTCAATAGCTTTGTTTCTTCACATCACATTCTCCAATAAAGTGTAACCCAAAAAAGGCTTAGTTTGTATATATGGGTTCCCTTAGAAAACCCAAGTAGGCCTGACCTGTCAATATGGTCGATTTAGACAATGGAGCTCGAGACATTCCGGTGAAACCTTTTCATGGATTTCTTAATTATCTCTCTGTTCCCAAATCCCAATATTTCACTTTCTGAAGGTCTGATTACAACATTTTTGAGGAGTATTTAAAGTGGTAAAACTGTAATCTTCATTTCATTACTGTTATTTCCTTTTAGTTAATGTATTATCCAGTCACAATCAATTACAGCAAAGCAGCAGTGATGTGGTGTTGGTCCAGAATTTATTTGCGCGCAAGATGAAAAAGGACGCTTTTTTTTCTCTATAACTTCAGCTACCAAACGATTTCCCTTTTTACTCATGCCATCGTTCAAGTTACGCGATTCAGATTGAAATTCTATTTGAGAATATGTTTGGTTAATTGTTCATGAGTTTCCACTGATTGTAGTTAGATGTTCTTGCTAGGTGCTTTAGTTACTTGGATTTAGAAGTACATCAAATATAGATACGTGTTTAAAACGAATATAATAAAAAATTTTAAATTTTTTATATATTCAAAAAAATATATTTATATTTTGAAATATATATTAAATACATGCATTAAATATGAATACTTTAAAAAAAATAAAAAATACAGATAATATAATTCACCCTTGTTCACAACTAACCCGCAACTCAGATCTTAAAAATTGTGAATTAGTGAAAGATTAATACCCCATCAAAACATGCAGGCGTTTGATTCTAAACCATGACAGAAATTCGATTTTGACGGTAGTGCCTTAAAAATAGTCTATTTCTGGAAAAGCAAAAGGAGTTAAACACTGTTTCGGCCACTTTGAAAAGTTTCAAAGCAGTACCCTGAGATGATGCTACAACATATGAAACTTTAGGTAAAATATATGCAAATTAAATTTAATTCTGTTGTGTTCTACAACATGTTTGCATTAAGTGCTCGTCTTTTTGCGAGCTTAGTTTTTGGAAACTGGAGTTATGATAAAGATTTAAGATTTGTGAATGAAACTAGCAAAGTTTTCCGTATAGAAACCCAAATCATAATCTATAGTTTTGCTTTCTTCTGGGTCAACAACTACCAGGATGTCAGCTTACAGTACGGAGATGATGTTGGCTCACTATACACATCTATCTATCTATCTATATATATATATATATATATATAAGCTATGAAACAAAACAAGAGAAAAACCAATCAACCAACCCTCATAAAGAAGTTTCATGAGATAGCAGACACAGTTTCTAGTTTTATCTGTTACTGTTTGAAGTTGTTTCGTTTCTTTTCCAAAGTGTTAAAGCTTACTCTTCCCCTGTTGTTGAAGAAACCACTTTGAAAAGTTTGTCAAGAGTCAAGACCTGTTGTGGATAGGATCAGGTCCTCTTCGAAATCTTCTTTTGCTTGATTGATTTGGATCGAATGTGTTGTTTACAGGTGCTGCTGGTTTTTTCTCCGTGCTCGTTCCCTTCAAGTCAACAGCAGCCTTCAGAATACGTTGATTTCTGGTAGCTTTGAACAGGTCTATACTTCTCAACCCTGAAACTTTATCTGGTTGAACTGCTAATAGCCCCAAAAAGATCAGAAATACAAGCAGTGTTTGAGCACTGCAAACCATTTTTTTTCCTACACTCAACTCAAAGTCTCAAACAAATAAGAAGAAATAAGAATGGAGGTATCTTTGTTTTGTTTAGTAGTAATGAGAGAATAAGCAGGTAAGAGATTGTAATCCATCAATTCTTATGTTCCATTCCTGTACATATAAGCCTGTTATGCCTTTATCTCTGATCCTGTTAGTGGAAAGGACTTTAAAGCATTAAAGCATGGAGGGACCCAAATCATAAGTCTGCAATCTAAGCAAAATTAAGGCTGCTATGGAAGAATCTGACATGGATAACTAAAGAGTTTGGAATAAAACCCTTGAGAAGCCAAGAATCTCTTTTCAGTTCCATCTCTATCATTTGCACCGCTTTTTTGTCTGCCCAAACTAGGCCAACCTGGTCTCTTAGACTTGGACTCGGCCCTCACCCATCTTGCCACAGCATCCGACCGATCTTATGTGTACATTTAACTAGGGACCCACTTATTCCATCCTAGCCATCCTCTTGAACTTTTGGAAATTACAAGTTTGATCATGTGTTCGGGCCTAGCCAATTATAAAAAACACTTCATCTTAATCTTCTTTTCTCTTGTGCTCTTTCTAAAGAGCTCATACAAAGGCAGCCTAGGAGATTGATTTTTAGACAATTTTTGGGTCCAAAAGAACTTGAAAGGGAAGTATCACATTTGGAATGAGCGAACTGTTTCAATAATTTTTCGGTGAATTACAAATTCTATTTGATGGAAGCTTTGTTGCATACAAATATATGATATGAATGAAATAAGACACATTTTATCGAAACTAACAAATTTTGATCAATATTTCGTAAAATAATACGAAAATTAGAAGTAACTAAGCAAAAGGTTGTATTTGTTAATGGCATTCCTTTGATATTAAGAAAAGGGTGTTTTTGTTTTCTATGATGGCGGTGACTGGTCATGCAGACAAAGAAACCATGGACCACCTACAACTGCTAGATTGCTACAGTTGCAAGCTAAGTCATTTAAAAGTATCAAATTGGAAGGCAAAAGCATGTATGTCGAATAGAACGGCCTCCCAAAAAAGAAAGAAACAAATACTTGCTTTATCTCCATTTCGAAGATCTCCTCTCACTTTTGAATTCAAAGCTCTCTTCCCTATGCAACAAAAATATATAATAATCACTTGGCTTCCTGTGCTAGCTGAAAGTGTTCATGTGAATGATCTAGTTTTGAACATCTTCTCACGTTATTTTATGTTCATTTTTGTATATTATTATATTGATATAATAGTGGCACAGTTTATTATAAATTTTTTATTATATTAAATAGAGTATTTTAATTTTTTATATTAAATTTAATATTTTAGTTTTTATATTATTGAAATTATAACAAATAAGAAATAATAGTTAACGGTGTTTAAAAAATTATTTAACTATTGATAAAAGATTGACATATTATGTGATTTAAAATTTTAAATTTTATACGAAAATAGCTTTGAGTTTAGGTCGGATTTGGGTTTTTTTTGTTTAAAATTTAAAATTTTACATCACATAATAGTCAATATTTTATCAACGTTTAAATAATTTTTTTGATACCATTAATTATTTTTTCTTATTCACTGTAACCTCAAAAGTATAAAAATTAAAATATTATAGGTAGCAAAAGGATTCTCTTCAAAGAGTAGTCTTTACTTCCAACGAATGGAGATGCACCTTCGATGACACAACCTTTGGGTGTGCAAAATGAACAATACCTTTAACATACTCATATGAATAATGGCCGAAATCCAATACGGAAGATGACGTGGGAAAGAACCAGTCATGATAGCTTCTTTACGCTTTTCTTCCTTTGTTTCTTCTTAAGTCTCTCTTCTTTTCGCAGCTAAATTCATAATCCCCATCCAATGATTCAAGAAGACTCACTTCAAAAACCAAAACTTCTGTCTGTCTCCCTTAAACTGCAACAATTTTCTCGTTTATTTGCTGTCTTTTGCTTTATTTCTTTTCCTTTTCTTTGCCATTGTTGTTATTATAATATGCAAATATCACATGCAACTTGGAACATTCTAAAGCATAATAAATTCTTGCAATTGATCCTAAGTTGTGTGGTGGGACGTGATGTTTCTTTAAGATAAAGATGAATGGTAACTGGTCATGACAAAGCATTCCACATCAGACATATAGCTTGAACATGTTGTTAGTTAATGTGATCATTCTCCTGAATATCAGTTCGACAATTAACATATCATCGACGCTTGATAAGAGGAATAGATTAATATAAGAGCAATTATTTTTTGACTTAGCAATATTGATCTCCTTGACATCTCAAAGAATCATTACTGCAGGTGGATTTCTTCGTCCAAATCACCGTGAAGAAAAGCCATTTCTACATCTATCTACTGTAGATTCAAATCTTGCTTCGCCACTATTCGAAGAATAGCTCGGAATGTGGTCAATCAATCAATGCTTTCCTTTTGTTGCAAGTCTTTTACAACTAGCCTTGCTTTATACCGCTTACTGTCATCATGTTCTTCTTTAGGTAGAGCCCTGCCAACTGCCATGTTTGATTTGACAACAACGAATCCATCTGATCTTTGATGGCTAATTAACTCAATCCCCACTTGATAGATCCATCAACTTGAACTACTTCTTCATAACTCTTTAGTCCTTGACCTTTGTCAGTCAACCAAATGTGGTTTAGCAATGGAGAGAAAATCTTTGTGATGGCTTGACCGTTCTTATAAGATCTCCCTCGATCAGTTCGGCCACACTGGAGTGAATTGATTCACTTCTGGAACTAAATTCTAGCTCTTCATCTTCTGAAGTTTGTGTTGTTTTGAACTTATCGATCAAGCATTCTGTCGTTAATCACTTATTGGAAGTTAGTCTTTCAAATGAACTACGTACCTCATGCTTCGTCGCTTAATAAATCTACGTTTTCTGAAACTTTGCGCAATCTGTCTTCGTATATAATCTACTCGTTAAAAAAAATACATCTTTGTTCTCGATAATCATCCAGCTTTGATCATCCCAGAAACGATAACCAAACTCGGTGTCACCTTAGCCAGCGAAGTCTTAATAATCTTCCAGCTTTGGTGATCAAGTAATGATTTTTGTCATCTTGATCCAGTTTCCAGTTCTTAGCATAAAAAAGTTTAAATCATTATCAATGTATTCTCCTCCCTTGTCAGTATCAATCACTTTACTTTTAAATTCATTTCATTCTTAGCCATAACTTTCCACTTTTTGAAGGCATATTTTTTCCCTTCTTTTAAACAATTAGGCATTAATAAGAACTTCTTAGAATAATTTAGAATTAATAGTTTGCTTTCAATTGCAAATTCTCATATTTACTTTGTAAAAATTATTTTAAATTAATTACTTAACTTTGTCAAAAGTATGAACATGTAATTCATTTAATGCATCAAGCTCGTAGGAAATGATTAGAAGATAGTATTTAATGTCAAGAAATTCATTTAATTCGGACATAAATTAAAATAAAAATTAATTTTTAATGATTCAAAATCAATATCTTATACTTTTATAAATATTGAAACATTATATATATATATATATATATACATCAAATTAAAGTAGAACTTTTAAATATATAGAAAGCACAGTCGTCTGAAGAGTTTAAATAAAGAGCACTGAAAGTGCTTATATTGAAACGAAGAATCTTAATTTGATTCATCTGTATTTATACTACTAAATATATATGAATATAAATTAAAAATAGTTATACTTAAATGGCACTAAACACTAAGTACATGCATCCACGATTAATTGTTCACGGATATAATAAATTCATAACATAATAAACCTTAAAATAAAAAAAAATAAATTAATTATTAAAAGTATAAAAAATTGAAATGTTCAATTGGCTAACTCAACTTTAAATTATATTATCATATAAACATATATATATATATATGTGTGTAATTTTGATTAATATGTGGTTAATTACCTTTTATACCTTAAAAAAATGAAGTTACTTTAAAAATAATATTAAAATAATAGATGGAGTGCATGCATAAGCTAACTAGGTTTGATTTTTCCTTAATTTTCATATAGTAGTTTTAATGTCAAAATCAAATTCTTATTAAAATACGTTTCGGTTAAAAGATTTAATTAAGAATATATCTCTAGTTATTATTGATTAAGAATGTGATTTTGCTCCAAGTACAGAAAAAAATATTTTGTATAAACCTTCTAATCTATTTATTTATTTATGAATAATTATCTTATGATAGTATACAGATAATTTATAAATTAGATTAAAGACCTATATTAGAGGATTAATTAAAGTTATATCTTACCATCAAGGAGTTTGTATTCTAATTAGTTATTGAAGTAAAGTTACCACTAAAGTAATTAATCTGAATAGGATTTACAAAATAATATTACTTTAATATCAATTAAAAATATTAATTTTATTTCACTTAATTATCACGTGAATCGGGTAAAATTTAACATTGGTACCAAAAATAAAATAAAATAATAAGATCTGGTGTGGTCCAACATACAATACTTTCACAGTAATTAATTAATTAATTAAGAGAATAAATAATTCAAGGGAAATTAAAATTTAATTTTTTTAAGAAAAAAAAAGGATTTAGTCTTCCAAGTCAACAGATTGGGGGGACCATAAAACGGTTTTATTTCCCACCGCGGGCGTTGAGCTGAAAAGAAACGACTTTGAAACTTCAAAATAACGAAGTGCAAAATCCAAACTTTATTCGTCTTCAATTTCTCTCTACGATTTTTCTCTTCGCTGGTAAGTTTCAGTCTTCCTACTTTACTTAAACCTGTTTTTTTTTTCTTCATTTTTGCTTATTAATATTCTTTTTGGTTCTTTTTTAAAACTTTATATTTACAAATCCTTTTCAGTTCTTTTTCTCAATTTCCGTGTTTTCGTTGTAAGTTTGGATTTAGTGCAATGCTTTTTGAATTTGAATCTGTCTCGTAACTTTTTTTTTTTTGTGGGTTTCGGTTTACTGGAATTTCTTAGTTTAGTTTGGTTACCGGGAAAAACCGAGATAATTAAATGCTGGTGGAAGATTTCAATCATTATTTATTTATTTATTTATTTTTGGGAAATTTTGGAGTTTGAAACTTATGTCAACTAAGGTAAGGTGGTAATCAAGCTAAGTAGTAAGTTCCAGGAGGGAAAAGATCATAACTTTGAAACCGAGATATAATTATCGATGAATTCGGAATTTATTTCTATTTAATTTCTCTTTCTTTTCCTACATCTTCTCGCCAATCAATCTGAGCTTTAATAAGTGTTAATTTTTCAACTGTTCTCTTTTTTTTTTTTTTTTAATTTTCTCTGACAAATGGAATTCTCAAATCAGATACCGCAATGGCATATTCTATGTAATGCAAAGAAACAACTTTCATGAATTTTGATGCAAAACGAGAGCAAAATCAAGCTGTAATTTTAGTTCAAAGCATGAAATAGTATACTGATTCCCGGTCCAGACATGAAAATTTTGCATCTCTGCACAATATTTTAACCAAAAAAAATATATTATTGTTTGAAGTGGAGTTTTGATCAATGGCTTTCTTATTGTATGAAGGAATAGCCGTATGTTTTTGTTTTGTTGGTCCCTACCACCTTAGCGTTGGTCATCCGAATTGTTCTCTCTTAAGCTTTTTAAGTTCTTCCTGTTTGCTACAGGTGTCTTCTAGTTTCATATTACAGAATTTTGTATGTCTAAAGTTTCTTGTTTGCTTCAGTCAACAAGAATATAATATGACCATCGAAAGAGTAAATTTAGCGACTTCATCCTAAATGAGGAATTGGGGTGACACAGCTTGATGAATTTGACTTGTACATCTTGGTAACCTAGAGCAACTGTTACGATTTGATTATTGTGTGTTTTGCTTATGACGTTATTTTAGTGTTTTTAAAACTTTAATCGTGATACTGTTGTTTTTGAGACATATGGCACTTGTCTTGAGATGAAGTTAGTGTAACTTATAAAAGTTGAATAGGGTAGTGGGAAACGGCAAAAGTAGATGTTCTGGTCTCCGGTTTCATTGGCTTTATTTCTCCTGGAGTTGCGTAATATTGTTTTGTTGGACTGTTTTTCTGTTTGTTAGTATTATGGATATATTACTTATTTTCAGCAGTAAATTTTGATGGATTTTCTAATGGAATAATTGGTTTGAAAATCTGTAGCAGCGTCACAGTCTTATGCTGGATGCATGACAAAGAACTTTTTGGGAAATTGCTACATGGTTACAGAACTCTTGAGATTTTGTGCATCGAGCCAGAAGGTCATGCTTGCAAATTTTGGTTGTTGTCTTTGCTGGACAGCAGGTTGGGAATGAAAGCTGAAACACTTCATCTGAAGAGGTGAAATGATCCTTCAACATTTAATCTTAGGCTGTTGCCTGTATGTTTAAAGGGCACCCTAATTTTAACTCCTTATTAGCAACTTTACTTATTGCCTGCAGATTATAATTTTATAAATCAATTTACATACTGCTTACGAGGTGCTGGCATTTCTTTAAATTTGATCATTATGAGAATAAGTGTGTAACACTTTTTGATGCAATTAAGTAATCAACAGAATGAAGAAATGGTACGGTGGTGCTCTAGTTGCATCCCTGCTTATGTTGCTGGTCCTGAGATATGGTGTCATGAAAAATTCTGTTGAAGAAAGCTACTTAATGAATCCCTTCTCCTCCAATGGAACCAATCCACTTGAATGGGTGCGTTTTACAAGCGCACCTGCCATTCAAAATCCAGAAAATGCTTCTCAAGTAATTTCCGTTGATACCATAGCTTTCCGCCTCTTTGCTCAAAGGACCCTCTCCAAGGGAGAGCAACAATCTCTGTTAAGTGGAACTTGTTGAAGCACTTAATTAACCATTCTCAAGCTTTGCCAAATGGAGTAGAAGCTATCAAGGAAGCTAGAAGTGCATGGAATAGCCTGATGGCTTCGATTGAAGAGGAAAAACTTGGCTATGCCAATGATAATTCATCTAAGAAAGTGAAAGAGAAGCAGTGTCCCCAATTTCTTAATAAAATGAATGCCACAGAACCTGACAAGAGTCATTATAAGTTGCGAGTTCCTTGTGGCCTTACTCAAGGTTCTTCCATTACAATAATTGGCATTCCAAACGGTCTTCTTGGTAATTTTCGCATTGACTTAACAGGGGAAGCACTTCCAGGGGAGCTTGATCCACCAATAATTTTGCATTACAATGTTAGGCTGCATGGGGATAAGATAACTGAGAACCCTTTAATTGTCCAGAACACCTGGACTATAGCTCATGATTGGGGTGAAGAGGAGCGTTGTCCGCCCCCGACTCCTGACAAGAAAGGAAAAGGTAGAAAGACTTGTTGCATCTTTTCGTTACATTTAGTGCAAAAAGAATTAGAATCTTCTTTGTGTTTTATGTTAAATTAAGGTCCATATACCTCTGTTACTTTTTACGGCCCTTAGGTTAAGATAGACATTCTCTTCATAATTAAGTACTCTTTTTTTACTCTATTCAAATACCAAACATGCAATTTTCTGATCTCTATTGGATGACACATTAATGGAGAGTGGAAATTTTGTCAACTTAAAAGCTACTTCAACCTGTCTGGCCAAAAAACTCTGTTACTTAATGAAGTCAATCAAAAGCTAGTTGCCTTAGCTCAGCTACCAAAATGCTTTACCTTCATTATGTGTGGTGGAATACAATATTTCAAGCTCATCTAAATTTCTAGTTGCTTCTTCTTCCTTCTTCTTTTTCATTTTTAAATTGTTTGCATTCATGAAGCATGTGTAACTGCATCTATGGTTTTTTTTTTTTTCTTTTTCTTTTTGGTGAGTTAACTTTACTCAGTTTCTTTTTTCCAGTGGATGAGTTGGACAAGTGCAATAAGTTGGTTGGTAAAGATGATAAGCGGACAGTTAGCATTCATTCCCATGGTTTAAGGTCTTCTATGGGCCTGCAAGAGGTTAAATCCGGAAGATATTTTCCTTTTAATCAAGGTTCTCTTTCCGTTGCTACTCCTAGAATCGGATTAGAGGGAATACAGATGACAGTTGATGGAAAGCACATAACATCCTCTGTTTATCGAGAAGTAATTTTTGTCATTCTCATTTTACTTGTATAGTTTGTAAAATAATTAATCAGTTTCATTGAACGTAATGGCTTATTGGCTGTTTATGTTCAGACATTGGAGCCATGGCTTTTTAGTGAGGTTAGAATTTCTGGAGACGTGAAATTAACTTCTGTCCTGGCTAGTGGTTTACCCACTTCAGAGGATTCTTCAGACCATATAGTTGATTTAGAGGCACTTAAATCAGTTCCTCTCTTGCGTCAAAGGCCAGTGGATCTCTTTATTGGTATTTTCTTTACCACCAATAATTTTAAACGAAGAATGGCTGTGAGAAGAACATGGATGCAGTATCCTGAAGATCGGTCAGGGACAGTTGCAGTGCGATTTTTGGTTGGATTGGTATGGTTTCCATGCAAATCTCTCTCACATAATATTGCTATATTTTCAATGCTTGGTAGTTGTAGTTCTACCATTGAAAAGGGAAAACCATTCTCGTCAAGCTATACATGGTTGAGATGTTCTAGCCATAAATGCTATGGTTCATGATATATGGTTCTTGATTCATGTTTTCAAGGCATTTTTGCGCCCATAAATTGCTCATGATTTTTTGCCAGCAGCATTACATATTGCTAGAGGTCTCAGGATGGGACAATATTCATTATGTTTCTCAGTTTGTATCAATTGGTGCCTTATGATACTTCACAGTAGTAAGTTGCTTCAGCACTAGTAAGCATTTATACGTACTCACATTAGACACCTAAACTGTTAATGTCCTCATATCGGACGCCTAAACACCGTAGTGTATCGTTGTTTAGCTGCAAAGGGCGTCTATCTTATTGCATGTAAATAGTTAGACAACTGAAAGTTCGGTGTTAAACTCTGTAGTTTTATTTCTTTTGAAATTATTGTCAAAGTTTGTGGTTTAAATTCTATAGTTATGTAAGCCTTTTGCATAATTATATTACCAAGTTGGATATGTTCTGCAGCATAAAAACCAAATAGTAAATGAGGAACTCTGGAATGAAGCATGGACGTATGGGGACATACAACTGATGCCATTTGTTGATTACTACAGCCTGATCACCTGGAAAACTTTGGCTATTTGCACCTTTGGGGTAAAGTCTTGTCCCTTTCTTCAATAAGGAAAATCCTTCATTTACTAATAGAACTCATCTCTTCAACTGACAGAAGTTGTTTCTGCTAAGTTTGTCATGAAGACAGATGATGATGCATTTGTTCGTGTGGATGAAGTAATGGCTTCGCTAAGCAGGACAAGTGCAACTCGTGGATTGCTTTATGGACTTATTAACTCAGATTCCCGTCCTCATCGCAGTACTGATAGCAAGTGGTTTATTAGCCCTGAGGTAATTCTTCACTCAATCTATTCAAATGGTTTCAACTATACCGACTTGGCTCAATGTCGGTGGATATTGAATCATAAATTGTAAGTTTTTGCTTGTTCTAAGGAATGATTGGAAAAAAGAACTGTTTTAGCTTTTGTTAATTTAGATTTGCATCATGTTAGATTTGTGCAATCAAAATCCATTTTTTACCTTATGATCATGTTTATAAAAGTAACATTTATCATGATCATAGAAAAGAAAGAAAAAGAGCAGCTTTTTTTGCACAATAGTCCTTACATGGCACACCTTTACTGCAATGGTGTTAGATGAGCCCTCTAACTCAAGCTTAAGTAACTCGAAGCTTTAGTTTGTTCATAATGTTACTGTAGGCTGCACAGGTATTTCCATTCATAGTTACGGACAAATCAGCATTATCTAATTCTAATGATATAAAAATTGTCATCTTCTTCATAATATGTTCTCGTGATGTCATGTACAATCAAGGAATGGTCAGAAGAGAACTACCCTCCATGGGCACATGGTCCTGGTTATGTGCTGTCCCATGACATAGCGAAGGCTGTTTACAAAAGATTCAATGAGGGGCACTTAAAGGTACGATAAAAATTTTACCTTTTCCTTTTTCCTAGTTTTGTTCCACAATACGCTACATATATGCACTATAAAATTTATGCAAACATGGGAAGTTATTGGAATAGGATTTTTTTTCATTCCTTGTGTTGTGTGGATAATTCTGAGTGTTAAACGAATGTCATGTATAATAGATGTTTAAGCTAGAAGATGTGGCAATGGGTATTTGGATCGCGGATATGAAGAAAGAAGGTTTAGAAGTTCGGTATGAGAAGGAAGAGAGGATCTTCAATGAGGGTTGCAAGGATGGGTATGTCATTGCCCAATGTCAAGGTCCAAGAGAGATGATGTGTTTGTGGCAGAAACTCCAGGAGACAAAAAGAGCTAGATGCTGTGGGGACCCATAAACATAGGCAAACAATCCTCGAGGAATAAAATGGTTTTTTGGTGCTCTATCAGTCAACATCTACAGTTGTTTGTCATCACCGGCACTTTCCAGTGTTAACTTCAGCTCTATGAGAAATAGATGGAAGGAAAAGATCAGTCCTCGCTGATTAGGTCAAGAAAATTCAGACAAAAGACCGATGAGGTCAGTGATTATTGTTGTATAATTAACAATACTTTTGCAGTTCATACATGTAGTGAGCATTTAGATGATGTAAAACGAAATTTTAAGTAGAAATGGTTGATCGATGCCATTTGTATAGATATGCCATGGTGCTAGAAAATTGCAGTTTTCGCCAAAGTCCGATCTGATGTACACTCTTCTTATCTCCTGTGCCAGAATTTTTGTTTACCTTATGTATAGCTAATTTTTACATTCAATTATAACCTATATATGTATGTTTCATGTACTTTTACACTTTCTTCTCATCAACTAATAATCCTCAAACAAAAGAAGTCATTTAAACACAACTCAAATGATAAGGATGTGATAGATTTCTACTAAAGGTCAGCTGAGTTGTGTACCCACATATCAAATATACTTCCACCAATCTTTGTTTCCTCAATGTGTTCTAAACTAAAGCCATCATAAGGTAGAATTCCAGCTTCAATAAGCCCAAATTCAACAACAGTCTGCAATGGTGTCAAATTTTACCTAAGGGTGCAAGCAAGACACCCGTACTTATAAGTTATTTGGGTTTGGAAAAATTTTGAATTTGGCTCAGTTGTTGAGCCGAGCTCGGGTTATCAAGTGAACCAGGTTCAATTATCCTAATGCTTGACTTGAGTAACTCGTGAATTTAATCAAGATATTTTATTTTTAATATATTTTTATTTTTTCATTTAGTATTAAGAAAAATCTCAAATTCAAACTCAAGCATGATCCACGTCGTTATACCAATAGGATGGAAAATTTCTCGGACAGGATTGCTGCCAGGGGGCACCAGCCAGCCTACGACAAAGTAATGAAGACTTCTTTGACATCTGATCTCATGTAAGGAAAAGCTCTGCTATAATGAAGAAAATAATATTTATTGTATCCAATGTTTAAGGATTCCAAAGAGAAATTCGGCTAATAAAAGAAAAATCCTTTTGGGTAGTGGCATCTAGCAGGTTTGGGGTTTGAACCCTAGTTTCTATAATCCCCCCATCCCCAAGCTTGCAGATACGGATTAAAGTATGACTATACTCTGGAAGGCCTTGGTGATTGAAAACCGGAGATTCGAGTTTTCAAACCAACTTCAACAAAGCATTATACGGAATTTTGCTAGTAGCATCAGTCTGTGTCCCGAGTTACACAAAGAGAGGATAAAGGAAGAGCTATCTCTCCAAAATATACATTATATACATTCATTTGATATCGATATTCTTTCAAAAGTTCTTGGAGTTGAATACATATAACAATATACATAGTTTATGAAAAAGAAAAAAAAAAAGATAGGGTTCTAAATAACTAAGTTCGCTGCTTGCACTATGTTACTAACGATCATAAAGCATGGAAGTTCCAGACCATGCCCATTGAGCTTCTTATTCCCTGCAGTTCAATTCTATTGCTTTAGGACCTGATTCAATGTCATTGTGGCATTGGCTGTTGAGATCAAATGACCCCAGCAGTCTGGACTTTCTCGAACGATTACCAGTTTCCTCCCCAGGAAGCTCTGTTCTTTTAACTTGTGGCTGCTCAATATATAAATTACCATCAGAAAAGTTATTCCCAATTCTTTTCTTTCCATTAGCTTGAATTTGATTGCTTGAACCACTAATCAATGGCTCCTTTTCTGGGTGAACGTCCACTAAAGAAAGTTCAGCGGAAGTATTAGACTTCTGGGCCCAAATATTCTCGGTTTTTATTGGCTCCTCGTCTTTTCGCCCCGAGCAATCAGAAGATGTCAATGAGCTCTCCACGGAACAGATAGTAGCTGTCATTGGCTTTCTTTCTATTTCTTTTAAGCTTGAAACTCCGATTTCGGTCAATTCTGAAAACGAAGAATTTGTGCAGCCGGTCTTAGCCATTGAGACTAGTTGAGAGAGTTCAGCTTTAGCAAGTTCTAAACCAATAGAAGAGCAGCTATACCCAGCCAGTGTTTCTTGTGCTTTCTTTATTACTGATTGTAAGTACTTTCCTTGAGCTTCAATTCTTAGCTGCAAATGTCGCTGGACCTGAAAATGGAACAATAGCCTGATTGATATTTGATAAGCATTGATGCATCAACTTAAAATCAGATATTAGAATTGGGATTAATTTAATAAGTCATAGTTCATACTTCAATCTGTTCATGAAGCCTTCTCTGTACTTCCATCTGAACTTTTAGAGTCTGAGAAATCCGCAAGCTTCTGATAAAACAATAATTAGACGGTCTATACAATCTGATTTATTATCATTTCGATCCAAAATTTATCAAAAGATATAGGATCAATGTACAACTATTACTCATTCATCTGCTTGTGAGTTCCATCACTAGTGTCACCACTGAAATTCCCATAACTGCTCTGCATCTCTCTGTGATCTGTATCAAAAGAACGAAAATGAAAGAGAAACAAAGATTATATTGATAATTTAATGCCGCAAGCAAAGAATTCTTAATCTCACCATCTAGTTTATTGCTATGGCAGATTTCTGTCGGTTGGCTTTTCCCCAGCCTGTATTTCTGCAAGAAGAAGATAGAAATACAGTTAAAGCTTGCTTTCTTTCCTACTTGGTTATGAAAAAGGAAAATTGATGGTATGATTATATAATGAAGAGTAAATGCCTGTAAATGGCTTTTAAGATGATACAATGTGAGTCCAGAAATTCCCATGAGCCTCATCAGACTCTTTGGTGTTGCTTCTGCTCAGAAATAAACACAAAGAAACATGAATACAATTTTGCATGATACTTATAAACAATATGATTAGACCAAGATGATGATGAATGATGATTTAACTGTCCGCCCCTCCAAGTTGATTGACAGCTTCAACAAATCTTTGATGAAGTTCAGGAGTCCACTTTAGCCTAGGCTTTGCTTCGGCTGACAGAACCAAATTCATGTTTTGATGAACCATGCTTTTTTGTGTTGCAGAAAACATAAACTCATATGTGGATTTTGATCCTTTCTTTTTCTTCCAAGTCGCTATGCTTTCCATATGCAGCAGCCGCAGTTCTCTTTATAATTTTGGAGTTGCTGAGCTGCCATGTCGGTCCGATTATTCAATTTTTTTTAAGTAAATATTTCTAGTCATAAATATAATGATACGATCCTCCACAAATCCTTCAAAAATATTAAAACATTAAAAATATACTGATCGTAAATATGTCAAACACATATTTGTATATGACATAGTTGGGTTTTCCTATGATCTTATTCCATATCCAGAAACATAGGTGAGGCTATACAGGGGAAAGAATATATGCCATCAGCTGTGGCTCTTCCATTTCATACTAACTTTTCCTTTTGTTTTATTTTATTTTTTTAAAAATTCTTCTTTCTTCTTTCTTCTTTGACTTGAAATGGGGGGTTGATGGAGAGAATCTCTGATGCAACAAACACAGTTCAATTTGAGTCTCAAAAGGAGAGAAAAGAGGAAAAGTACATGCTTTGTTTTTTATCTTTGCTGTTTTTCCATAATAATATTCGTCCACAATCAACGTAAACGTGATATCACTGGAAACACGTATCACAGTTTAAATCCCTGATTCCACCACGGCGAATAATGGAAGCATCTTTCCTTACACCATAAGAAGCTTTCAACCACAGTGGCTATAATGGATGCTTATTTCCTTTTTGATGACTGAAAAGGGAAAACTAAATGGGCAATAGCCCTCCTTTTTTTCTTTGTTTATAATATATGTATATATACTAATTTTTTTCGACATGTGCACATGCACATGAATTATTTAAAATATAAATATTATAAATTATTATAATAAATTTTATTAATAAATTTGTTAATTAATTAATTTAATAGAATAATTTTAAAAACACATAATCAATTATTTAATTATAAGTTAATTTTTAACTTATTATATTTTTAGAATAAATATATTATTTCAATTAGATATTATAAAGTTGACATTAGTTATTTTATCCCCTCATAATTTTGGTTTAGAGTAAGCAATATATTTTAATTAAAATAGTTTAATTTTCTATGAATCTTATTTTAAAATATTTAACCGATTTAAATAAATTAATGAAAATTACATATTTAAATAGGATAAATTTATTAATTTAACTCATTATTCATGATTTACAGGGTTTTTAAAATTTGAGGCTCTATTAATTTTAAAATAATCTATATTTTCATTAAAATAGTTTAATTTTAAGTAGAATTTTTTTTAATATTTAGTTTATTTAAATTTAAATAAATTAATAAAAATCACATATTTAAATAGAGATAGTTTATTAATTTTAAATTCATTAATATCATATGGACTCTATTTTTAAATAGTTATTAATTTAAATTTTGATAAATTAATAAAATTACATATTTAAATAGAAAAATTTTATTAATTTTAAAATTGATTAATATCATGTGGACTCTATTTTTAAATATTTATTAATTTAAATTTTTAAATTCATTTAATATCATGTGAACTCTATTTTTAATTATCTATTAAAAATATTTAAATTAATTAATAAAATTATATATTTAAATAAGAAAATTTTATTAATTTAAAGTGGATTAATACCATGTGTACTTTATTTTTAAATATTTAATAATTTAAGTTTAAATAGATTAATAAAATTATATATTTAAATAAGGTAAATTTTTTAATATTAAAATTTTTAAAAGATATTTTTACCTATTACTTTTAATACTTTTAAAGTTAATATGTGTGTGTGTGTGTGTGTGTGTGTCTGTGGTGTGAGTGATTGGCAGGTTCTCTTTGTTGTTTGTACTGATGAAGGAATCAAAGAATCTAATATTAGATTTTTGGACCCAGTTGAGCTGACCCTATTAGTCTAAAAATAATAATAATAATAATAATCAAATCAGGTCATCTTATAGATAACAGAGCTCAAACTGAGGTGTGAAAATAACCCCCCTAATACTACGTATTTCCTCACTGGAAATTGAACCAAAAGGAACGCAATTCTGCAAGATTTTTCCATTACAGGAGAATCTGAGATCCTTGGAATTATATATATTTATATACAAATGCACATACATGCATATATAGAGTGTCATTAGGGCCGACAGCTCGACATACAACTCCATTTGCAACTTGAGTTTTGCCTTATCAAACATCTACCAATACCATCCAATTTGGCATCCGAAGTTAAATTCCATACATCAAATCAGGTATAGGTCAGGCACAATGACATAATAACTTGACATATATAATCTTTTGGGACTGTTGTAGTTCTCTGTATACTGCGTATCGGTTGGTTTAATCCCCAGTCTTCGGAATCTTCCCAAAAAATCTTTGCTTCCTTTCTCATCAGGTTTAAGCTAACCGAACCCTTTATCTTCTTAAATAATCCATATTTGATATCTATATTAAATACGTATTCATAATTCATTGATTCGCACACATTTCTCCTAGTATGAAAGCAAACAAAGAAACATATTCCAAAGAGAATGTTAGCTTTAAATCTGTAAATCCGCATCCAAGAACACCTGAAGGCCAAGAAAGAAAGATAAAGGGAAGCCACAATGGCCAACAACAGATCATAACAAATCTGTTGAATCAGACTAATCTAATACAGATTTCAGCGGCTGCAGTCAAGACTTTAAATTACTGGAATCAAAAGCCAATGATTGAAATCCAAAGTATTGTCATCTCAGTGCCATACATTCAGTTGGTCTGCTAAATCGACAACCCATTTTCCAGGATACAAAGGCAAAGGAAGATTAGATGCTTAAGTGTTATTTTATTCAGCCAACCCAAAAAGGCAATAGAGGCTGCCTCAAATTAATTAAAGAAGTAGAAGTTATTTCCAAGGTTTTGTCTAGGATTGCTTGAATACATGCCCTCATCAATCAAAGATCCCAAGCAGTTGACTCACTACAATTTTGTAAAGAGTAGGATAAATTTTACTGAGCATAAAGTGGAAGGTCCACTGATCAGATTGTTATTATCATCATTCAGTCACACTGATTGTTAATACTAATATCATAAAAATCAAAACTATAAAATAATGATTGTAACGTTATGTTTCGATCATTATTTAAGTATTGATGGGAAGCTTGTAGTTAATATTCTAAGAGAGGAATAAAATTATGGACATATTTTCGCCGAATGTTTGAAAAACAAGAAAAGAAGCAGAGTTATTGAAGTTCCTTCTGTTTTCTCTTTAACCAGCTGCTGTACTTGAACCTACTTTCTTTCTTTAATATATTCCATAATAGCTAAAGGAGATTCTAGGATGATGCCAACGGGACCCTGGTATTTTTAGGTCCGTGGCAGAAGGTCCACCGCATCAAAAGTCATATAATTAAAAAAAGGTGCCTAATCAATTATTATTCTTTAAGGACTCATTTGAAGAGATTTCATATATTCGAAACCATGGAAGAAGACGAGAAGAATAAACTCGAACCTTAGATCAATTAACTCAATGCAATCGATAAAAATTTTAATAAGTTTGAGATTTAAATATTAATATCAGTAATTTTTATTTTATAGTTAAACTTTATTTTATATATATATATATATATATATGGAATCTGGAAAAGATAAACAAAAGCAACTAGTCGCCATCCAACTAAAGAACAATGGAAATTTCAGCTGAAATATAATGTCAAGCATAGTCACCGTCACTGTCACGCCCCCGACACAAAGGCTAGAGGACATAACAACGTGATGAAAACTACTATTCTAAAATCAATGGAATGGTGCAAAATTGAATTTATCGACATTTAATATTCATTCATCTTTTAAGATTGCCAAATACATTATATTCATGCATTTACTTTAAAACATAAAACCTTACAAAAGCACCAGCTTCATATGTTAATATCTCTTATGAAATAAATCATATACAAATATAATTACATATATATATATATAGATATATACACACAAGCATATTCAAAACAAAGAAATCACTCATTGACAAAACAACATTTCAAATTCAAAATAAAATATGTCATATATGATATTTTGCATGCTTAATGTATAAATCAAAGGACAAAGTATTATACAGTAAGTACAAAATGTAAGGCACAACATCTTTGTCCAAGACCCCACGACATGATTGATAGATAGAAAGGGTAAAATATCATGCGCAGAAATATTCCTTCAAATAATTCAGGCAATTATGTCATTTCCGATGGAAATGGTACAATATCCAACATTGAACGTCCACTTGGTCCGCATAAGTTAAACCGCTGCACAGCTTGCTAAGCAATGGAAATGGGAAATTACTAATATTTGTTATATTCACAATCATTATGAATTGAAAATTGTGCATGCGATTATAATTTAAAATTTCCAAACTTTACTGATCCATGGCAAAGAGGGAGCAGAAATATACTTCCTATTAAGGAAGACAAGGCAACTCATCAAGATGATAAGATTAGTGGCTATATATGCAGAGACTCACCAACTCAAAACTAGCAGTAAAAGCAGATTATCAGCATCACCTGTTTTCCTATTGACACTAAAGATCAGATTATCATTAAGATGATGAGATTAGTGGCTATATCATGACTTTGTGTTAAAATAAAAAGTCGGTTTATCTGAGAAAGTGCTAAGATCAAAGGGGGAAAGAGAAACTAAAACTTGAAACCTTGCAATTGCAATTACTAGGGTTTGGAATAGTTGTCGTTTGTGTGTGTATATACATATATATATATATATATATTGCTAATTTCCTTCATTTTCTTGGAAACTGGAAGGCTCAATGGATCATAAGCAAAAGCTTAATTGTACATAGTAATAGACTAACAACAGCGTCCTCGATTGGATTTTCCAAACAAAGTATAAAGTTAATAACTGTAGCTTTACTTGCATACACAAAGCCCATATTATCAAGGCAATGATTTGGCACTTGGGTTCCCCATAGCAATTAGGTGTATGCTTAGGAGATTCTTGGACTCCCATGGCCAAGACAAACTCTTGATGCAACTCAAGAAGGTTCATCATAAAAAGCCCAAGTTGTTGTAGGGAACAAATTAAAAGGTCCTTTTTTTTTTTTTTACAAATTTTTTATGATGCAATATCTTAATTGTCATTTGTGAAATTCAGCCTTGAATGGATGCAGTGGCAGATAGCCAATTACCAACAACTTGGACATATTCATAAATTAATTTCTATGTTGAATCAAGTTACACAGTAACAATGGCAAGTCAAAAAGTTGTCAAAACCCACGATTTTAAGGTAAATTCATATAATTTACATATCAACGTGCTCAACCCTTTAAGCTCTACCAATTCAAATTTTCAGTATTTAGGTCTTTGGTTTGGAGGTTGAAATAACCAGTTTAAGTTCAATTAGGATATAAAATCTTTTTACACAAAGTTAAACCATTTTGCAAACAATTCTTAATTGCAACTCATTGTAATTAATTTGTTGCTATTGATTATAGTTTAGTTAGCACACATTAAGGTATATATTATAATCGTTCAATGTTTTTTTTTAAAAAAAACTTCTCAAATTGCTAAAATTTTCTGCTTAGATAATTAATCATATTGCACTTATGAATTTTCCTACAATGGATTATGGGCAAAATGAGCCATGGGCTTTGAAATTGAGTTGTCCGTGGCTTGGACACGGCTAGATTAGGTTAGATCGAACATGTTACATATTAGTTTAAATTCATTTAGCTCAATAATTAAGACATCAAATTTTATTCAAATTCATCCAAATTATTAAAATTAATATTTCTATCTAAAATTTTTAAATTTAAATAAATAATTTAACTTTTAAATAGATCCATTTTAAAATATAAGAGCAGTGTTGAATTCTAATTTGGAAGTTTTTGTCAGTTTCTAATGCTTACTGCTTGCTATAGAAATTAATATCAGGAAAATGACTGAAAGTGGAAACATTTAAGTCCTAAAACCTTCCTCTTTTCTTTCTTTCTTTCTCTTTTTTTTTTTTTTTAAAAGGTATTGATGGCCTGGTTATCGAATTAGATACCGATGGCCTGAGAGCTTTGGCCCGTCTTATCACTAGGTAGACTTACAGTCAGACATCCATACCCTACGCTTTTTGATAACCATTTTGTTGTCCATTTGGGTGGCCAAAAATGAAATGTCTTCCGATTCTATATAGGGAAAATTTTGTAATATAGGGATCGGAAATAAGACATTAACCTTCTCATTTAATGGTTTTCCCATATATTTTACTTTAGTTAGTACTATACTTATTGATGGTCGAATAATTTATCTAACTTGATAAATTTAATTAGAATTGAATTGAATTTAAATAAATTATTTTATAATTTTAATCGATTCAGTTTAAATTACTATTTTTATAATAAAATAATTTTTTTTAAAATTTTTAATTTTTAATTTTAATAAATATTAATATTATTTTTAATAATGATATAAATTTTGAAATTAAACAGATCCGAACTGAAAAAAAATTTTAATTCATAACCTGACCCAACCTATTAACATTTCTAATAACAATGCACACTAGTGCACCTTGACATAAATATTAATAGTAAAGAAAAATAACCTCCAATTGTCTAGACATTATGTTAGTAACGTTTAATCCCCTTCTATTCACCAATTAAAAATTTACCTCTTGAAAATTGCTCATCCTGGTTGACATATGGTAAAAGAGAATCAGTTATCTAACAGTTATTTAGTTAAAGAGCTGGTGAAATTTTATTTTGGCAAAAAAATGTTTTATCCATAACTTATCAAATAAGAGAGAGATTAAAGATGATATGTGATTGCAACTTTTAAGGATTAAGAATTAATAAATTTAATATTCGAGTTTCAATATACGTAGTTTTATATTTTTTTAATTAAAAAAATTATTTAAAGTAATGGAAAGGGATTTTCCCATGTGGTGTAGGGGGGCAAATGTCATTTGTCTGATAATGTTATGTCACCCAATGCCATTGCCATTGCTATCATGCTATAGTGTTCAAAGGCTGTAAAATATCTTAACCCTTTTATCATCAAATTCTACCAACAAAAGCAAAGTTTTTGATATACTGATTGATTAATTAAGTTTGAATATTCAGTTTAAGTTTGATTGATTAACAAATGTGAATATTCCTGTTAGTGATGATTGAATTTGATTAGTTTTTAATTGGATGAAATAGAAAGACATAAAACATATCTATATATCTATATATATACATACATATATATATATATATATATAAGCATCAATGATGGGAATTTTTTGAACTGATAAAAATACCTATTATTGTTTATTATATTATTAATTTTATCATTTTAAATATTTTTTTATTATTAATAAGATTAATCATGTTTATGAATAAAAATTCTAATTATATTGAAAGATTTGGTTAGTTAAATTTATTGAATAATTTTATCATATTTATAAATAAGAATTTTCATTTTATTAAAAGACTTTGGATAAATGAAATTTATTTGACAATAAATAAAAAAAAGTTAAAATTTACATCGAATTAATTTATCTTCAAAGTTATGATTTTTCATTAATCTAACAAAAGAAAAAGTTATATTAATTTTATTTTAAATATTAATGAAAATTTTGAAATTTTTATTTTAAATGTGAATAAACATTTTGATTATTTATGTAGCATGTAACTTTATGTTCAATGTATAAATTTTATAAACTAATTTTTATAATATAAATATTTTATATTATATTATAACTAATAATAAGATTTATTTCATTCTTTATGATTTTATATTATAAATATTAATAGAAATTATCATTGAAAATTTTAATATCATGATAATTTTTTAGAAAAAAAGTAATTACTAGAATATTTTGGATAATAATTTTTTTTAACAATTAATTATCAACAAAACTTTTAAGTAATTAAATCTTATCAAACAACAATAAAAATTAGAGTTTTCAAATAACTAAGCCTCATCTCAATTTGAATATTATGATAGCTTTTGATTTTAATTTATTTTGCTAAGATGTGGAAAAAGTTTGGAAACTCTAATTTTTTGAAAATAGATAATAGGTTGGATTTTTTATTCGGTTGGCAAGGTAATAGTTTTCACGAACTTAAATCATAGTTTTAGATTACTCAAAATAGTTTTGATTTTTCTTTTTTTTTTTTTTCAAGTTTTAGAATATATAAATTTTTAACTTATATTTTGATGATATTTCTTTTTAATTAGTATTTTTATATAAATAGATGTAGCAATTTTTTATTTAATATATTTGAATGCATTGTAATGTTTGTTTCCATGATCTTTTTATTATTTAACATAATTTTTTTACAAATATAAAATAATTAACAAATAAAATCACGTTAAACGCATTTGACACAATAACTAGTAGATGTAAAAGTAAAAATGTGAAAGAGTTTTAGTTATCTTATAAGTGGGGGCATTTGTTAGTAAGACTTAAATGAAAGAGGATTGATTAACACTAATTTAAAATTAATTAATTTTATATCATTTTATACATAATTCATATTTTAACAAATTAATCACTAAATTTAATAATACAATTATATTTTTCATGTACATCGAATTTTATATTAATTTAATACTTATATCATACCAATCAAAAAAGATATTTTCCTTATATGTTCAACAATGAAAATTTCTTATATTAAATAAATAATTAAATATTTTTAATTTATTTAAAATTTGTATTTATACTTTATACAGATAAAATATAAAATAAAATAACAAAATAAAATAAAATATATCATATAAAAATTAGAATATACTGTGGATCCATCGTCAAAGCCAGTTGCCGGTCATCTCAGCAGACCCACGTAACCAGATACCAGTCGACAAAATCAATTAACGGGCAGGGATGACGTATGTTAACATGAACCCCTTTTCTTTTTTTTTTTTTTAGTTTTTATTTTTCACAGGTGGGACCAACGTAAGAATTTGTGCTGAGCTGTACACGACCAGCCAGTTGGGTCACTTGACACGTGGTCTTGTTTCTTGTCGGCATTGACAGGTTGTATAATAGTAGTTTCGTTAAAAAAAAAAAAAACAAAAACAAAAGAAAAAGCGAAAACATTGACACTCGCCAAGACAAAGGTAAATTTGCAACTTGCCACTATTATATATATTTTATTACTTGAGAGATTTAAATGTATTAACATCAAGCTTACCATTAAAAACATTTCATGTTTGATAGGGAACAATACTTTGATTTCAATTTTCTTTTCTTTTTTTTTAGAAAAAGGAAATGACTCTTTATGTCTATATATTTATGTTTGACAGTATATTAAAAATAATCTTCATATTTGATTTATTTAAGGATTATTTTATTGTCTTAAATTTGCAGCTAATCCAAATTTGCAAGTTCAAACACATGATTAAAATTTTATTAGGTATATGCAAAAGAGTTAAAACTATTAAGGAACTTAGCATTTATATAAAAAGAGCATATGTGCTTATAATTACGGTAATATAATTAATTAATTATAATTTTGAATTATGTAAGGTTTACAAAAATATTATATATAATTCATAGTTTTAAGTAATAAACCTTATAGAATTTTGTATTTTGATTAGATAAACGCATTCAACTTTTCATCGTTTAAGATAATTCTCTTAGCAACTTTAATCTTCTTTCCTTATCATTAAACATCAACTATTTTGAAAGTTCAAATTTACTAAACTTTTTTGTTCTTTAAAAATTCATAAGAAAAAAAATCCAACCAAATATTTGATTCAATAGTTTGTATAGATTCAATAAAAGTTTATATTTGATAATTGATGTGATTTTATTTTAATTTCGCAAGCAAAATTAAGAATCTATCACACATCTTATTTATCCTTTAATTAGTCTTTTAACTTTAATAATATACTTTAATAGTATGTGTTACATTATTAATTTCATCGCCAAGTAACTATCATAAGAGAAAAACTGTTTTGGTTATATATACAATAGGAGTGAAGAAATCAAGTAAAGTTGAATTAAGCAGTTAAGACTTGAGTTCTGCTTAAAAGACTGAGATGTTTAATTTGATTTGGTTGAAATTTTTAGCTTTACTTTAGTCAAGGCAATCACTTGATGGAAGAAAGAAAAGAAAGCTGATTAGTTAAGAAGAGATGGTCAAGTAGCCGGAAAGGAAGAAAGCATCTGATATGGCAGGAAAACAAATAAAGAGTGGGGGGCAAAAAAAGCACCATCTTTTTCAGCAATTTGGAGGAATATAACAGCATGAAAAGATCTTAAAGTCCAGAAAATTTGTGGCTCTTAATTTTTTGCCTCTTGCTTATGTGGCATTCCCGACCCAAAATCTCAGTGCTTCGTCCAACGCTCTGTGGCCCCTTGAGTTACAGTCCCCTTCCCTCCATTAAAATCATCAGCAGAAATCTCTGGGAATGTCAGTCAGTGAGACCATCCTGCCAGGGAGAGAAAATCATTTATGGTATTGGTAATGATTTTCTGAAAAGGAGAAAGGGCTTGCTGTACTTTGAAGATTATACTGCAAGTTATAACCATGTCTAAACTTATTGACTCTTCTCAGTCTTCTGGTATAAAGCTGTTTGGCAAGACGATTCCATTGCTGACATTGAACCACGAGGAAGCTTTGGCTCATCATGAGTTATCCTTTAGTGGAGCTGCTACTAGGGAGGACTGTTGTGATAGAAAACTTCTTTCTTCATCTAATTCTTTAGGTGGTGTGACCGTGAATTCTAGTGACGGGGTTCAACTTCAAGCTCAGGCTCCCATCGGAAACCAGGTATATATGCTGACTCAGTTCTAGTTCTTTGGCAATTTGCTAATTTTTTCAGAGTCTGGAAATCATTGATGGGTTGGCTTGGCTATAGACTATAGTATATATTTTTCAAGATCTTTACTCTAACTTTCAGGACATGAAAGTTAACTCTGTTTCTGTATTTTGTTTTCCTGCAATTCTTAATGGCTCAGGCTTTTGGCAATTTAAAGCGCAACCCATTGTCTAGAAAGCCATAATCGTTAATAGGTCGATTCAACTTTCTTAACCTTTTTGCATCTCTATTATTAGGCTATGCTTTAAAAATTTCCAGTCAAATGGTTTGCTGATATATATTCATCTAATAGGACAATTGATTTTCGGTTAGATTTATTCAAAATAGGTTCAGGTACTGAATTTTGTAAAGTCGTTCAAAAAAGAATTGCTCTTTTTTTGTCCGATTTTCTGGAGCTGATTGTTTTCAGTTGTCTGCAAGAAATGTTATGATTAATTTCTTGTAGTTTCAAACAATCATTTCAGGTTAATTGTTGTCGATTGATTGCACACAACTGAGCAACATTATTTATATATGTTTGTTAAAACTCAAGTGAGTCAGCTGAACTACAGTTTTACTATTATTATACTTCCTTTCTTCTTCTGTTTCTTCTTCTTTCTTTTCTAATCTTTTTTGACCCCCATGAACGAGCTTCCTCTGTGTTGGGCTGGACATATTTCTTAACTTGTGGGGTTCCATTTCTATAATCCACCATGTTGTTAGAATGAAAGCGAAGTCACTATGGTAGAGACTTCTGCTTGAATTTGAGTTTCCAGTTTACTTCTATGATCTTTGCTCTTACTTCATGACATTAGACATGCGGGTGATCTCATCTTCGCTGCCTAGTATCTGTTTATTACTGCATATGGTCAAAAATTTCTCATTAAAATTCTGGATTTCAGGAATCAAAAGCAAAAGAATTGCTCAAGGATGAACATGAAGACAGTTCATACTATGAAATCAGAGAGGATTTAAAAGATGCTACTGCATTATCAGGCATCATCGAGAATGCTAGGAGTGATCCTTCAGCGGAAAGAAAAAGTTCCTCGCTTAGAGGCTCTAACAATGGTGAAATAAGTGAGACAACTTCCTCACAGCAAGAAAAGACTTTGAAGAAGCCTGATAAGATACTTCCATGTCCAAGATGTAATAGCAAGGAAACCAAGTTCTGCTACTATAACAATTACAATGTGAACCAGCCTCGTCATTTTTGCAAGAATTGTCAGAGATATTGGACTGCTGGAGGAACCATGAGGAACGTGCCGGTTGGTGCCGGTCGTCGCAAAACCAAGAGCTCTTCAGCTCTGCATTACCATCATGCTATGATTTCCGAAGCTATCCGAGCAGCTCAAGCAAGTGCTGCAAATGGAATACACCCAAACCCCTATTGTGAAAACAATAATAGCCGTGTCCTCAGTTTTGGCTCCGATTCTTCTATACCTATAGCTTCAACATTCAATCTTTCAAGAAAAACGCATATTAATGTTCAGAATGGGATTCAAAAACCTGATCAAAAAATTCTTGTTGAAAATAATTGTTTGGACAAATCTCCGATTATTGCTTCGCATTCCTTGGAGAAGGGAGGCAAGTCTAGTTTAAATCAATCAGAGGATATGAATTATCAATGCTTCGCACAGCCTTTTTGGCCATTTCAATGGGGCTTAATCCAGTGGAATACTACAATGATTCCACCTACTGTCAGCACTCCATGCTTTCCAGTATCCTTCAATCCAGCAGCAGCATATGGCAATTACAGCGTGCGATGCCCTTGGGATGTTCCAGTGGCCTCCCCGCTTAACCAATTAGCTCCAAGCTCCATTCCATTTTCTCCTACTCTGGGGAAACATTCAAGGGATGAAAACATTCTCAATGCAGCCAACTTGGAGAAAGAAAAGCCCTCAGAAGAGAGTGATAAATCGGAAGGAAGAGCTTTGAATTCAAAAAATTTGAGGATAGATGATCTTGGTGAGACTGCAAAAAGCTCTATGTTGGCAACTTTTGCGATTAAAAGCAATAAGACCAACAATTCTATCAAGTCAGTAGGTCTATTTGATGGCTTTCAATCAAAAAGCAATGATGAAAGAAATAACAGACGAGAAAGATTGTCGGTGTTGCGTGCCAACCCTGCAGCCTTGTCTCGATCACTCAGCTTCCACGAGAACACATGAAATGAGAAATGATATTGCTAGTATCATACTCTATGCTATGTTAGCAATTGATCTAGTGATGAGCTCACATCATGCAACCACTTCGCAACTTTACAGATTCTAAGCTTGCACTTTCACCGTAAGGTTAGCTTACTAGCCAAACTCGGCGCAGGAGTAGCTGTTCTAAATTAGTGCTTTGTCTTGTAACGTCCCAATCCCATATTGGGAGGCTTTAATATATGGACAGGGACTTAAACCCATATTTATGTGATGGTTTTTGGGTTGAAACAGATAATATCTTATACTTCTAATGATCAACCTGTGATTTCAGGTAGATTTTTATGTTAGACTGTTATATATATACTTGAAAGTTGAAACAGATAGGCACTCGACTAGGGTACAGCTTTCAGATATCCTGAAATGAACTTGTAAATTAATTCATGATCCGTAAATCACCTCCAATATTCCTTTTTCAATTATGCACACTCTCCATCTTTTGCTGCGGCAGCAAGCATTTAATGTCTCGTTCTAGAAGGGCCCTACTGCTCTTGTTGCTAAGATAACAGTAGCCGCAAGTCATGGATTCTGCTATAAAACTCTGAGAGCATCAGAAAAATGGTTGCCTATGGTTGTATTATATAGTTGATGCATGGAATGGTGAGTTATGCTAAATATGTTAGGCTTGACTTTAGTTATGGCCCATGTCTCCCCTAAGTAACCATGAGAAAAGAAAAGAAGAAAAGAGAGTGTAGGTTGAGAATTCGGTTGGTTTGCTTTTAAAATTATGAAGACCAAATAAACTGATGAATGCGAAGAAACCGATTAAACTTCAAGCAATTAAAATAACTAAACCGGTTCGGCTCGATCAATTATGAGTTAAGGTAGGATAATTAAGTTGAGTATGGGTAGTATAATTATGGGTTGGACAGGATAATTTAGCTTGGTATGGTTGATATAAATAAAAGTATATAATTTATTTATTCTTAATTAGGTATCGGTTTGTTTGATTGATTTATTAATTTGAGAAATAAAAAATGATAAACAGATCGAATAAATCTAGTTAAACCAATTTACAAAATTGACTTATACCAAAATTAGTCAAACTAAACCTAATAGACCGAACAAAATCAGTTTTTATCGATTTAATTAGATTGGTCAATTTGTGATCACCCCTATTGGTTAGTAGGAAATATGAGTTTAATCTAATTTGTTCTTGAAATTATCTTTAAAAAATATCATTCAACAAGTCTAAATCTATATTTTAATATCTATAATTAAATAATATTCAACAAATTTTAATTTAAAATTTAATATTTACAATCCCATCTCTTATCTCAAATTACCAACTCTTTTATACTTAAAAATAAGAAATATGAAGAGAAGTGGTGTAGGCTCTCAGTGGAGCAGATAACCATGAATTTTATGTTATGCAAATGCCAAACACCTTTCTCTTTCAAACCCAAAGAATCCAACCAAACCAGTCGTTTAAAGCAGAAAAGACAATAATAAAGTTCTTCTTTTCTATTTCCTTTTCCATTGCTTTATTTGCTCTCTGTCTCTCTCTCTCTCTCTCTTTTACTGTACTATACATTTTTTGAAAAGATAAGATACAACTAACCAAATAACTCCATTAGGTAACCAACCATGCATGATTATTTTAATTATTTCATAACATTAAAGTTGATGGATAGCGACCCTTTCTCTTGTTTGTTTTGCCTTTGATCGTTCCAAATATAACACATAAAATTCCAATCTGATTGGAAATATGTTGTTTGATTCCAATATATCGGCAACAAAGCTGATTAATGTTCGGATATTTGACGAACGTCAAGAGAAAACACATAAAGCTATCAAGGGACCTACCTACAACGACATATGCTATCCATCGTTATTCATCAACGTTGTAACTTGTAAGAGATTTCCTAGGCTTTTTATCTCATTATATTTTTCCATAGAGGAATTGGGTCATTTTCTTCTTACTCAACGTGTTTATGATTAGGTTGAGTCGTGATTTAAAATTTTTTTTATCTAGATCTAAATCGATCTAAAATTTTATATCACCTTTTAAAAATAATATTAAAGCATAAAAATTATTTTTATATTAATATTATAATTAAATTTAAATAAAAATAACTTTTTATTATATAAACAATGAGTTAAATCAAATCCAAAATGAGAAAAACTTTATGAATCAAATATGTTGAATCAAATGAACTACTAGACCATGAGCAAGTCTACTTCTTAATCTTGTCACTCATAAACAAACTTAAAAATATAATTTTTTTATTGTTTGAATCCAACTCAACCTATAAGTAATTTTAAATATTATTATAAATCCACCCACGTATCGTAATAAATCAGAAAGTAACCATTAATAAATTTAAAGGAGGGGAAAGTGAACATTGAAAAATTACTTATCAAAAATTAAAGAAAATAACATTGTAAATTAAAAACCTTTTTATCTTTTTTTTTTTTTTAAGAAGTTGCAAGAGTAAATAAAATAATAATTATCAGCCAATAATACATAAAATATTAAAAAAATAATGAATTAAATCAAATTAATTAATTACCTAAGAAATCATCATTTAATTGTATAAATTCTCACATATTGGGAGATTTAATATAAGACCTCAAAGTTCTAAACTACTTCTTTATCATTAAGACAAGGGCTTCGTTAAAAAAAAAAGACATTTTTATCTTAAATTAGTAATTAATTATAACATTTTAAATAGTAATTTTGACACATTCATGTATGCATGTGTGTTCATATTTTTATTTATTTTTTCATATATTATATTTTCATTTTATGTTCGTATCTTGTAATTATATTTTGTTTAAAGTTATTAATTCTAGCAACACGATGACTCAAAATTCATAAAAATACATGAAACCGAAATTGATTCTTAGTAGATTTTTTTTTTCAATTTAAATAATTTTAAACTTAAATTTGAATTTAAATTTTATTCGTGTAATATTTTGTTGAACGCTAATTTTGGATGCATTTATTTTTATAAATTAAGACATTAATTAAACACCATAATTAATATTAAAAAAAAAAAGGAAAACACACACACAAGCTTGGTAGTTGGGAATAAACAGGACAGATTATTTTCTTGTTCTTTTTCTTTACAATGATGACTTTGCGAGGTCAAATTAAAAGAAAATGTGAAAATATATATTCAAAGTGCTAAAAAAAACATATTTATTATTGATTATTTTATTATTTAGTGCTAAATGTTCGTTTACTGTTAGTTGCTGTTGTCTCTGGGCCTAAATCACTTTAATATATTTATATATCTCTAATGAACTTCTCAGAAACCTTATATATGAAAACTAACTAAAATTAACTGTGGACCATCGATTTCTCTTTTGGCTTCATGTTTCATGACAGTGTTTGTTTATTGTTTTATTTCAATAACATTAAGTGATGACTTTTTTATAAAGATATTGTGTTTTTTCTAACATAAAAATATTAAATTAGAACTGAATGATTATAAGTATGTGCTTTATAAAGTATATTTAATTTAATTAATTTTTTTATATTTTTTATAATTATATTAATATATTTATATTCGAATAAATATTAAATATAATATTTTAAAAAAAATTAAAAGGTTTGACTAATTTTGTAGGTGATTCCACATGTCTTCCCAAGGGAGACATGATTGTCATGTTATTCCCTAATTATCTTGTTCTGGAATTAGCATTTCTTTTTTTCTTTTGTTTTTTGGGGTCTGATTTAGACTATGACGTCAGTTTTCAAGTTTACCGTTTGCAGTACTTGCAAATCTTATTACAAATAACTTATTAATTTCTTGACCAAGTTGCATATATATATATATATATATGCACTGTTCAGGAAGTTACTGGTGCAAACCTACGTGACGTTTGGGATGGAAACTGGAAATTTCCATGAGTCAAGAAACACGAAAACCATGACTTTTCCTTTCCGGTCCTCATCTTTTGCAGGGATTCAATTCATATATTAATTTTGGTTCCGATAAGTTACAAACCCAAAGCTTTTTATTCAAAATGCCAATGAGATTTTGTCTTAATAGTAAGGAAAATTTTCTGAAACTTTATGTTTTTCGTTCAAGTTTCTCACTTTGATTTGTTTATTAGTTGATTTTATGAACGAAACACATATTGTTTATGAAGTTTGCAATGAAAATTTCCTATTTACAGTAAGTAATAAAACTATAAAACCGATGTCTATAGCTTTTTAGCTATATATAAGATTAAATTTGATTCCGAACATCTTTTTTCCTGTTAGTAATTTTGATATAATATTATAATTATACAAAAAATATAATATAAAAAATAATTAAAACATAATATAAAATATGCCATGATATCAAAAAAAATATAATAAAAAATATCAAAATTTATATAACATATATTACTCACGTATTAATATTTATTTAAATATATAAACCTTAAATATAATAAAAAAATCATAAAAATATAAATTAAAAGCATGGTCAGTCAGTCAATTCAATTTTTTATTGAGAGAATTACTTGGAAACTTCGTGGAATTTTACTAATGCTGCTGTTGTGACGTGTGGAGATGTTCGGTAATTTGGTGGAAAATCCTGGAAAACTCTTCCCTTTGTTCACATCTAACTTAAATTTCCATGGAAACATGCATGCATTGCGTATCCTTTTTTAACTAACTTTGAATCGATTCCTTCTTTGATAAGCCTCTTTCCTTCGTCCATCCTTTAGTGTATATATATATAAAGATAAATCCACCAAGATAACCCAGGAACATATATTGCAATTCCTTGACGGATAAGGTGATAACCAAAGATTTCCTCATTTCCCTTTGACTCTTCCAATTTCTACTCTCTATTTGGGGCATGAAAATCCATACTTTTATGTCAAATTTGCTGCTCTACTTTACCTCCTTATTTTCCGTGGTGAAACTTTGGAAATTTTCTCCAAGTTCGAACATGAAAATTGACTCCATTCGCGACAAAAAACACAGTGAAAATAAATTAAGCGAGCTAGACATCAAGGTGGTGATGGACAGGTTAGGACTAACTTACGAGCTACAGAGCAACAAGCTTGTGGAAGATAGCAACGAAGAAGATGATGATGAGTTTGGCGAATTGTTCGATCGGGAAGAGCCTTGTTTAGAGGAGATTAAGGAAGCTTTCGACGTTTTGGATGATAACAACGACGGATTCATTGATGCAACTGAACTGCAAAGAGTGCTGCGTTGCTTAGGAATAAAGGGAAGGTTGGTGCAAGTGGAGGAGTGTAGAAGGATGATAAGGGTAGCTGATGAAAATGAAGATGGAAGAATCGATTTCGATGAGTTTCTGAAATTTATGGAGACTTGCTTTTGTTGAATCAATGTTAAAAAAACAGTGGTGATTGTTAATTTTTTAGCATGCAATGTGTGAGTTTGACTATGACTGACTTTCTTTTTTGGGGTTTTCTTTAGGTTGCTTTTTTGCTACATAAGATTAAGAGCTTGATTTATATAGTGATAGATGTGCCTATTATTATTATTAGGCTTCG
>JBBYHK010000013.1:16253261-16266530 GCA_038382065.1 Adansonia grandidieri | reverse complement strand
GGGTTAGTTTTTTATTTAGTTAATTTGGATTGAGTTATCTTAAATTTTAAAATTTTTAAGTTATTTTCAAGTTCGGGTCACTTCGATTTCAGGTTTGGGTCATTTCAATAGGTTGGTCGGTTTTAATTTGTTGATTTTTTCTAATCAAATCGAGTTTGAATTTGGATGATTTGGCTGGGTTTTTCGCGTTCAAGTTTGACGGGTTTAATTGAGAGTGAAATTTTTAATTTTATAAGCAAATTAAAAATTATCTCATGATTTACCTTTTTAAAATTATTTTTTTTTAATAAATATATTGTATGCGTCACTATTAATTCTTCTTATAAAATCTAAGAACTCAACTAACTGTAGATAAAATAATTTTTCTTCCTATTATTTACTATTATTGTTAGTTGATAATTCAATATTTGGTATTTGAAGCAATGAGGAATCAAACCTTAATTATTAAAATTAAAAATTTAACATTTTATCATATACAATTTCTAACATAATTTAATACATTGAATAAACATGATATTTAATATTCTATTTTTTAATATTTCAAGGTACTAAATTTCATCACTAAAATTAAAATTTTAATATTTTATCAACGTATCACGCAAATAATGACATTTAATATTTATCTTAGCATGAGTTAAAATGTTGTTTCTTTCTTTAAAAACATTGAATTGCTTGTATAACAAGGTATTTAGTATTATCTTTACCATTTATTCAAAAAGGAAATTAGTGTTATCTAATCATGGTCCTTAATATTAATTTCATACTTAAATAATAAAGTTTGATCTACGAATTTAAGGTTTTAAGGTAAATTAAATTACTTGTTGCCCAAATAAGGGCCCAATACTACACAAAGGAATACGAAGGAAAATATATATATATATATATATAAATAGACTTGCTCATCGGCTAGATCAAATCATGATTTAAAAAAAATTAAAATTTAAGTTTAAGTCTGAATTTGAGCCGCTTTGTATAGTGTGATTTAATGTTTGAATTCAAATTTATTAAATTTCTTTTTAAAAATAATTGATTAATAGTAAGTCATTTCATTTCTTCCATTTTCCCTCTAGCTTGGGGCATGGGCATTTAATTTATTAACTGCTCATGCCTAAGCACATGCTCCATTTTTGTCCTAAGATTCAAATGGATCCTTAAAATTGCTTAATTTTCTTCTAAAGAGTAAAATAAATTTTTTCCCCTACGTATCGTATGAGAAAAAGAAGAAGAAGAAGAAGAAGAAGAAAGCAGGGCTATCAGTCAAGCCAGCAAAACTAGAGGATCATTAGGCAAATCATGATCTTATTATAACATGACAAGATCTTGCATGTTAGTCAAATTTAAGGATGAAGATGTGTTTTCTTCAATAACAGGATCGTCATTCTTGGCATATTAGTGAATAAAAATGAGGCATAAAACAAAACTATTAAGATCCCAAAGTGTAGTGGAAATATCAAGAATAACCATCTCTACTACTGGAATTGCTGTTAGTTAATTAATGGTAAACTAAATCTAGATGCTTAGTGAGGAAAATGCTTTAACCACAGTGCAAATTTAAGCAACTCTTAGTGTCCAGATGCCTAAAGTGATTAGAGTGAACTACTTTTTTCTTTTTAAATTAAGACTTAATCTTCCCCTAATGGAAATAAAATTGATCTTCTTTGTCTTCTTCTACCCAACAAATTAAGAACGTAATCCTACTGCCTTGTCTGCCATAAATGGCCTAGCATTGTAGTTTTGTTTCTCCTCTACGTGACCAAATTAGTCTAAGTCTAATCCAAATAGTTAAAAGAATTTAGAATTTTATTACAAATTTTAATAGAACCTTTGATTCAGAAAATGTTATTAAATTTCTCCAATTTGTGAGAAAAGGTGGTTCATTCTTCATATTAATTTGAGGCCCATTTCAAGATGAGTTGGGGTGAGCGAGTCTTCTAACTCAAAGCATTTGAATCCACAGCCAGACAATATTTGGGCCATGCAATCAAAATTCTATCGGATCCACCATCATGAACAAATTGTATTAAATACAGAAGGAATTTGACAAACTTTCAACCCTGATTTCAACCATGGTTTCCACGAAATCTTATCTATACAACATCTCCTTGTTTTTCAAATCTCATTTATAGGATATTTACCCAATCAATGTCATTCAGCAACTACCGACCTTTTGATAAATTAATCTCACCCCTTCACACTTGGACCAGCAATTGTCTTTGAGAATCCGACTGCACTCTGATCGATTGACTTTCCACCAAAAAGTTGCAAAGACGACGAACCACTTTTCCTCGGCTTACTGGGAAATTCTTTACTCGAATTAGCCTTCATGAAGAGATTTTTCTTCATGCGACTCCGGTTAAGCAATAACATAGTACTATGTGGAGGTGCATACAAAGTCCCTTCAACACAATCTCCCACCTGTGCACATCCCCAAAGCCTTGATGACCCATCATCAGAAAATGTTCTAGGCCTTGGAAAACTATTCCTAAACCTAGAGAAGACTCCGTCCTCAGGAGAACTTTGCTCTTCCAGTTTAATACATATAGGACAAGGAGGGTCACTTTTACGAGTCTTTGGTGTTGTCTGCTCCAAACATTCTGCATGGAAAACGTGCCAACATGAAAGAACCCCAGCTGCAGGCATGTCACTACATCTGACAATCCTACAAGAACTCCAAGGTGATCTCTGTGAGAGAAATCTCTCGCACAAACCACATTTAAAGCCATCAGATGGTATACATGATTGACCAAAAATCTCAGACTCAAATGGCTCAGAAACATCCACAAAATCATTGTTGCTGCTAGCACTGCTCCAGCGATGGGGATCTCTTTGTGGTGTGGTAGCATCATCTGAAAACCCAGCAACTGCAGAGTCTAAGGCTTCAGTTTTGGGGGTCCCCGTGGGAAAGGACAAGGGGTGAATAGGTTTGGACATAAAGTAAGGCCGACTTGGAAAGTTGCGATGAGATGACAAGCATGGCTTGACTGCAGGCTCGGACTCACTACTGTCTGAATGGGATGAAGTGGAGACTCCACTATCTTCGTTTGCTGAAGCCCCCTGCAAAATGCCATCAACATAAGGAACATAAATTCTAGGGAAGACTTCTCAACATACCCCAGTGCGAAGATGAGAGTTAAGATACCTCAACAATAGAAGCACAGGGTAATTGCCCAACAACTGGATCTAGAAAGGAAAAGATGGCAATAAGTTGTTTCAGTCAAAGCAAAGAGAAATGATTCAAACTTTATCAAGTATAAGATGTATCCCAAGTCTATTTTTAAATTCAAATGCATTACAAAAAGTATTTATAACATATTTGATGACTATTGTGTCCAACAAAGATAAGTAGCTGACAAAAATACCTTAAGAAGCGTCTACACAGACCACCTAAGATATTATTGTGAATCCAATTGCCCTCTAGGCTATAGGTTCACTTTTGAATAGAAATTGGCCAAATATGGCTAGGAATATAATCAGCAAAGAAATTCTATTTCACTAATTCTAACTTCAACATAGACAAGATATATCTATTATATATTATAGAATACCAAAGACAGATAACTACACTAATACCTAGAACAGTGACACTCTCTTTAATTAAAATTATCAATGGACACCACAAGACTATCGGACACCAAGGCTAGTTAAGTGAAAAGCAATATCAATAAGACAAGGGATAGGGTAATGTATAGCATAAAAGAAACCAAAGTTTTTTTTTCCTTTCAAGTAATGATTTTTTAATCTGATTCGTCCAAGGAAAAATGTCAATGCTTGTGAACTTATGTATACAAGGCAATGCATATAAATCAATAAAGGAGCAAAGAAATTATAATATGGCAGTTGAAGACTGTTGTGACAGAAACAGGTTGAAGGAATACCAAGATACAACAGAAGTCTGCCTTACAATATTGTCAATGAGTCAATTTTAGGTTCAATAGTTTGCCATCCTAATACGAACATGCAGGAAGATAGCTACGAGTTTCACCACTGCCAGTTATACCCAGGCCGTCTACGCTAAGGTAACAACTCTTAATATTCATAATAGGACAATCAAAGATCATGCACATAAAATGCATGAGAATCACACAGATAAGCAAATAGCAATTCGCAATTGAAATAATATATACTTATTTATTCAATTAGCAAAATAAAAGATAATATTAGGGAGCATTATGGCACCAGTTTAATTATAAACAAGCATTAGATTAAGGTTTTTTTTTTTTTTTTTTTTTGTCCTCTTCCTCTTCTTCATACTAAAGAACAGCTTGGCAACATAAGGCTGGTTAAGTCAAACAGATTTTTGGAGGACTGTTTGAAAGCATAGGCACTCCAGAAATATTTCAGGCATGCCAGGCTACTTCAGATGCTAGGGCAGGAAATTCCTGTTGCATTTTCATTAACACTTCTTTCAACGGCACCATTATTTATTATACGCCATCCTTCCCAAGTGACAATGCTTTGGTGGAAAAAAGGGATCACATTGAATCAACAGTTTGGGGCCAGGATCAAAAGTCTTCCACGAGAATATTAACTAGAATGAGGAGAAGGAGATAACAAGGACAAATGTAACTAATCACAGAAAGCTACTAATAAAGGGACTGCTAGGAGCACTTTTTGTGACATCAATCTAAAGGTATTCTGGTCCTCTTCATAGGAAGAAATTATAAAATTTTAATGGCTACACACAAGCATATATCCTTAGATGCGTATTTATGTACAAGCCTCTACTTCATTGTTTCACTCAAGAACTA
Source organism: Adansonia grandidieri (assembly GCA_038382065.1). NCBI lineage: Eukaryota > Viridiplantae > Streptophyta > Magnoliopsida > Malvales > Malvaceae > Adansonia > Adansonia grandidieri. The sequence goes on along the minus strand of JBBYHK010000013.1, from coordinate 16,261,782 downwards.
TGTCCCAAATTAAAAACTAATTTCGAGAATCACCCAATTTCCCAAGCATTATCAGATAAAATATTTCCAGAAAAGAAAAATCAAAATGAACACTATGACCACCCAGGGTGGAACTGAGTTAAAAGATTTGACAATGTCAATACAGGTTAACAATCAAGGTGACACTCTTAACTGCATTACCTCTTCTCGTTGCAGTTTCATAATCATCAAGAGTAATTTCTTGTATTACTGGAGGTGTCCACTGTCGACCCTGAGATAGATAAGATGGACTAGTTAAAAAGGGCCCAGCACCATCTGATGTAGAATGTTGATGGTTGTCATGAAGGTTTCCCCTCACCCAGCCCCTACTTTCTTTGCTATTATACAATTGGATCCCATCATTCGAACCATAGAATAATCCCTCAGATTGAAAACGAAAATCCCATCTTGAAGGGGGCGGTGAGAAGCTTGCATTAGTCCTCCAGTAAGGCTCATGAGGATCCATGGACCAGTCTCTACCGGCTGTATTTGACCCATGTGGCCTTGCAGCCACACAACACAGCGATCCCATCTTAGCCTTTTTTTTTTTTTTCCTTCCTTTGTAATCCTCTCAAGTACTAACTCAACAAGCTTTCCACTTCTACAAAGCTTGTCACCAAATAACTCAGAGAATTACAACATCCTCAACATGGTTTAATTTCTCTGCAACTATTTTGACATGAATATCCAATCTTTCAATAAATATAAATATTATGGAACACGCCAATTTTTTTATCCGTAAAACATTTCAAGAATATAAGAGGCATTTCCTCGCGCAAGCATAATAAATACCCTTACCATCTTCCTTCAAAAGTCACTATCATCAAACTAGAAACCTAGCAAGAAAAGTTAAAGTAAATACAATTAGATGCAAAATTCTTATCTCTACACACCAATAAACAAACAATCCTTTCCAAAAATTTTGCACGGGAAACAAATATAATAAAATAAATGACAACGAAATATCTCGGGAAGTTCATAATCAGATACACTTTAATCACCCAACTTTTCAAACATAGAATGCTCAACCCTCTTATAGTTATTCCTAAAATGGAAATGGCAGCGATAAATTTCAATAATTTCAGAAAATTAAGCAATATTATTATATTTCATAACTAAAATCAAACCCTTTTTTCTCCTAAATGTCAGCTTTGATATAGAGTCAGATTAAGAATCAAACAGCCAAAAGAAAAACTCACAGAATTGAAGAAAAAAGTAGAATGGAAACTAAGTAACTAACAGTGACAAACTAAACCAAAGAAAAAACTCACAAAATATAATTAAAACAACTGTAAAGAACAGTTCAGTGAGGCTTAAAAGTAGAGGTTTGATTATGAAAGTAATTAAAACAAAATTTTTAAGTTAATTGAAATTTAATGAGAAAACATAGAGAAAGAATGAGAGTGCGATCACTTACGATTTGAAGGAGACGAAATGCAATCGCTGGGGGAAAAAAAAAACACTGGTGATTTTAGAAAATGAAAAAAATAAAAATAAAAAACCCTATGTTATTGGGGGAAAATAAATTATTTTTAATGTAATTTTATATTTCAAATTAGGACCTTTATTCTTTGTATATTTCTAAACTAGCGCGCTGCTTTTTTCTTTTCTTTTCTTCAGAGGTCAACAAGTAATAAAGTATGATTAATTAACAAATAGCTCCAGTAGTATATCATTTTTTTAAATGCGTATATGAAACTGACACATATCATAATCTCATTAAATGTTGAATATGATGTTGGTATTTATTTAACGGTATTAATGCGAAATACAATATTTGTGTATTTGACAAAATTATAATATAAGAAGATTTGCTCATGGGCCAGGTAGAGCCGGATTCCGGTCGAGCTTGAGCATGGTATTAACATTAAATATGCTTGTCTAAGCTTAGCTCGACCTGAAATATGGACCTCGAATTTTGCCCGAGCCCACCCATATTTGTAAATAGATAGTCAAAGCCCGTTTAAACCCGCTCATATTATTTTTTTATAATTTATTTTTTTAATTTAATCTTTATTAATTTAATAATTTTTTTTATTAAGTTTATAAATATAAATAATTTAACTTAATTTTTAAAGTTTACACTATAATATTATATATGTATTGTTTATATGATAAAAATTATATAATACATAAAATATAAAATAAATATATATACAATGTAATAGTAAAATGGGTCGGGTTGGGTCGGGCTTAAGCTTTAAAAGTTGAACCCAATGCCCAGCCTATTTTTTAATCGGACCTAATTTTTTTATCCAAGCCCATTTTTCAGGTTTAATATTTTTGTCCAAACTCTCCCAAATATCGGACGACCCTTGAGTAAGTCTAAATATAAGTACCTATTTATATTAAAAAAATTTTCGGATACTTAATTGAGAAAAGTGAAATAGTATAACAGCAATTTGTGTAATTAACCCTAAAGTATAATCTTTTTACAACTTCATTAAAGTGGTTTTATTATATTCAGGGAAACTAAGATGAGAAAATAATAAAAAAGTTTATGATTATGTAATTATAGTACCATATCTTTTTTTTTAATTAATTGAGCTAATATAATAATTCATGGTATGTTACTTTATTTTTATGATTAGTTATTATTATATATTATCTTTAACTTAACTAAAATGTTGGTGAAGCAAACACCATTATAGTTTATGATAATAGAGTTACTACAAAAATCAATTTAGTTGAAACTTGCTTACAATAAAATATATGAACTTGCTTTACTTAGAGGCAGATATCTCTGGGACATCGCAGTCTGTTAAAGCAGCAGTTGGTACTTCGAGGAAACTGCCCACACGGAGAGACACTGCCTCTAGATTTTTGCATAGAAACATGACACTATTTGGAAAGGGGCAGAACATGCTTACTGTGCTATGATGGTTTGGGAAGATTTAAAAGACCCAAATGTTGGATATAAATATTAAACTGATGGTGTATAAATATGAAATATGTATACGAAGTTGATTGTACGGTATATGTAAGTTATCGTATTAAGATATACAATATTTATTTACAATACACGATTAATATTTGAGATAAATAAAAAATTGATCTCATTGTGTTCACTTGAAAAGGAAAAAATTGATGGATGTTTTTGGATTTGTTTTAAACCCAACCCAACCATATTTTCCTGAATAAAAGCTATTATCCGAGCAGTTTATCAGTGTTCAAATTTGTCCCTGTCCAAATAGTTTCCATATGTCCAAAACGGTTTGCATGTTTGAATTATTAAAAAAAAAAAAAGGGAAAAAAATTGAAACGGTTTTGTGTTTTAAACCGTTTATATAGGTTCTTGTCTTTTTCTGTTTGGTGTACGTCTATGTATAGCATTGTCCAAAGGAAAAAATAAACAAATCTCTTCTGCATCCTATCGGTTCTGCCTTCTTGACGAGTGAGAAATATACTGTACATCCAAGGTTCATGCAGTTGTCGTTGTCGTGTTTCGACTGCAACGAGATTGAGAGAGCTGAGAGACGTTTGTCAAACATTATAGATACGCAATGATAGTTTTAAAATCAGAGGTTTCAAACTTTGATTCAGTCTAATTCCGGTTGTAAGTTAATTAATATTTCAACAATTTCAGTATTTGTATTTTTTTTTATTTTCTTTTTTTTAATTTCGTATAATTTATTAATTCTGGTTTATAGCAGTATTAATTTTTATTATGTGCTGTATCTATTTAATTGTTTTGTTGCAGTATTGAATTTTGGGTCCAAATTCTCCAACACAAACAAGAGAAGGTTGGATGACGCCGTCTCATCTGGTGTTCTTTACACATTCCCAAGCATGCAATTATTGCATGGATGGCCATTCTTAATAGGCTTCCTACTAAAGATAGGCTCGCTCAATGGGGATTTCTGTTGAGGAAGACTTTTGCCTCTGTAAGTAGGATAAAGAGTCTAGGAATCACCTCTTTTTTAGCTGTAGCTACTCCAAAGGGGCATGGCTTCACATTCTCCATCTATGTGGCTTACACCAGAGGGTTGAAGATTGGGACGGGGAACTTCAATGGGCTGGACATGGACTCAAGAGCAAAGCCTTGATTTCCTTAATTTTGGGAATTGTATGGGCAGCAGTCATATAACATATCTGGCAGGAAAGGAGTAAGAGAATCTACTCTGCTGGAAGATCCACTGGCGAGCAAGTTTGAAATGTATCAAGCATGAAATTCGAATAAGGTTTGCTGGACTGAAAGATATTACCAAAGATGCAGTTAATAGCGTGATATGCGAGAAATGAGGGCTACAAGAATCTATCTTTTCCTCTTGACCGTACAATGTTGTTCTTTTTATCTTGATTGTTTACATTGATGTTACCATGTTACCCTGCTTAACACCGGGTTTGTAAAAATGTAGTAGACATTAGTGCTTTTGGATAATAAAACAATTATATTCTTTTGCAATTTCTTGTTAGCAGTCTTTAATGTAAAATTTTCAGGCTTTAAATAACTGCAATATATTTTGGAGTTTATATAGAAGTTCCACAGGACGGGCTTTAGACCTACTTTTTTATGTCATGTGAAACGAAATGCTGGCCTAACAAGATGTAAAGAATACAAAAGATGAATGCATTCTATATGTAAATGTTAAGATGGTACGGTAAGACTAACAAATTAGAAATTATGAATGAAAGGGGGTATTCTTATGAGAAGGGCATTGCTAGCAACATCAAAAATGGTTAACAGCCTATCCTTCCATGCATTCCTGTGTCATTAGCTCGGTTTAGTTCCTATGAGGTGACATATAAGCATGAGCGCTGCTACCTCAATAAACTGGTTTTACAGGGGAGAGGATAATGATCAAGTGATAGGTGACATCAAAACCAACCCTTAGCAGTCCGATTCCACCTCTCTTCAGAACATTGAAACAGGAATGGAAATTTAATGCATTATTTTTTGGGTGAAACTAAACATAAATGAGATATAACAAGAACAAATAAATTTTATTACATAGAACTAAAGCCATGTTAGGAATGAATCATAACTATTCTTTTCCTTTAGTATTTATTGCTCTCCTCCGGCAAGAAAACTGTGATACAGTCATCGGTTGCTTACAAAGCAAAAACACCACTTAAAATCTGAAAAAGTGAACCAAGCTTCGTTATTGGGGTCTCATGTTATGTCTCATGCAAGCCTTGAATCTGTTCCTCTATCACACTGTTACTATTACTGTTGTTGTCCCCGTCCGATGTGCAGCTTTGATCCTCGGAAGATGAAGCTGTTGGAAAAAAGCACACATCAGTTTGACTTAGTATCAAAATTGATATAATAAACAGGAAAGGAAAAAAATTTGTCACCGTCAATAAAGTTCAAAATCTTCCTTAACGGGATTAGAGAGTTGTCGTATCTTAATTTCGCTTATAAAATTTAAAAATTCCATACATACTGGTAGAATATATGTGTGCATGCGTGTGGAAAGAGCGCTAGAGAGGTGTGATGCTGCAGTTTGAAATTAGAGTTGGTCCTCTTTACCTTCATTATCATCTGCTGCAGGTGCATAAACTGAACGTCTGGAACGCATTTGCTGGTGTGGGGTGGGCTGGAAGTCACAAAACAAACATTTTAATAAATTCCAAAAATACTAGCTATGTTACTTGGGTTTTTCTTTTTCCCTAAAACATCTGTATCTGACATTTATGTCTAATATAATTTCGGACATGGGTATGAGGAAATAATCATCCCAATATATGAAAAGCCTTTAAAAAAGAAAAAAACAAGTATTTTCATGCCAAACACGTACTTATATCCGACACTCACCTGAGTCCCCATTTAACATAAAGTACTAGAGTCTACCCAAAATCTCAGGTTACTACTAGTTGTGCATATTGGAGGTAATCCCTGTCTATCATATTGTAGCTTCAGCAAGAGAGAGTGAACTCCAGTCCACCATTAAAACCAAAAAATGACGGGTTTTCTAACTTTGGTCTATTAGCTTGAAAGTAGAGAAGACCATATCATCAAATACCTGTAATTTGGGGCGCAATGCTTCAAGCGGTCCTTTAAGCTTTTGTGCTCCTTGCTGTTGAAGATGTGACCAACACATTTAACATTTTTAAACTACAATTGCCATTCAAGATCAAAGCCAGAAAAAACAATTTGCAGCTAGAGCCACAGAGATATATTCAAAGGAGTAAAATTCTATACTTACCTTTCCTAATGCCCAATCAGCAGAATCAAAAAATGCACGGTCGTGGTTCTACCAGAGAATTCAATTGTTACTGTCAGCAACCTCCGAATAAGAAATATGTCAAGAAAAAACAATGTTATACGAACTCTTTATTTTTTCTTAAATTATTTGTATTCCATATATATTTGGAAATGGTTTTGGGAGGATAATCCATCAAATATATAAAAATACTAACAAAATATTAAATATAATTATATCAGACTCATACTCGCATTCGAAACTAAAACCGAATTCGAATAACATAGGAGAAATATAGTATAAATAAGAGTCAAAGCATAGAAACCTTGGATATTAAAGCATGTTTTTTAGGTAATAGTCCTCCATACTTTTTCTTGATAGCCTCTTCCTGTTAAAGTCAAAACAAAAATAGAAATTATAATAATAATAATAACAAGTTCACTATCTTAAAATCTATAACTATGCAAAATTCAGCACCTTATTATACATTTTTTTTTCATTTTACCTCATCTTTGGCTGAGGGCATCAGATCCTTTTCATTTTCATTTGAATCTTTCAACTTTTCTGCTGCAGTAACCTCTTCAGCACAGATTTGATCTTTATCATCAGCAAGTTGGATTTTTTCACTGGAATCCACTGCCTCCTTCTCCTTTACATCCTCAACATTATTAGTTTGTGACATTTTTGTTGTTTTTTTCTTCAGGGTAAATACCTGTTCAATGTAAAAAAAAAAAGATTCCATATGAGTTAACAGAGTTGAAGGTAAGATTGAAGCCAAAGTCCTCACTTGTGATCACCAATCAATGTTGGAACATGAATTACTAATTAAATTTGATGAAGGGAATCAAAAAATGAACTAAATCCCATTAAATTTCAAGCATATCTGACAGCTTTTATAACACTTATAAAGTAAACAAGACCCAAGATACAAATTTTAACAAATATATAAATTACTGACAGAGTTTCTTTGGTATGTTTATAATAAATTTCTGCCTAAGCTTGCTGAAATATTTGATAGGGAATAAGGAAAGAAATATTACTACCAAAAAAAAAAGTATGAATGATTACCTGGTGAAAGATCCGAGCGGGAAGCTTGACGGAAGAGTGAAGGGTTCGATTGAAAAAGATGGGGCCTTACTCGCTTCAATCTCCTAAGTTTTAACCATCATCAACATGAAGCCTGAAAAATACGCATGGAACATGTCTATCTCTCTTTGATAATGGAGTATGGGGCAGTCTTGGGCAATTGCTTTCTCTTGTCTTGGGTTGGGTTAGAATCCGAACTGGTTTGAAACAGGGGCCCAAGTTGTGTTTGTTGATCAGTGGTGCTACAGTAAAAAAACTATAGTTTCTTACGTATTGTTTATCTTGAGTGATTTCAGTTTAATCATATTGGTTAATTTTTAGAGAACTAATACTTTCTACTCATTGCTCTCTCAAGGTTGTAATTGTCAAGCTATTGGGAAAATCTCTCATCAATTAATTGTTTAAAGTTTCGGTTTTTAATACACCGAACATGTAATAAGCTAAAGTATCCAAGATCTTGAATTGGATTACATATATTATTGCAAGTTGATTTGTAGGAGTGAGTAGGTGGAGCAATATTGTAATAGAAAGGCAAGAGGGAAAACAAAAGTGAATTGATTCAATTACTTTGAATACTTATTAGTGTTTTGAGAAGAAGGGTTTAAGTTTTACTGATAGTTTTATTTGGTAAATAATCTGTAAATATCATTATTAATTAATCTGAAACTTGTAACATGTCTTGATCCTAAATCAGATGGCCTTTCCTCACCTAAATATTTTCTAAAAGAGAAATGCAATTTGGCGTCATGTACAGTTGTACCTAAAAAAGAAGCAGGAAAAAAAAGGTTGGGTGGTGGGCTGATTTATCTGCTCCATTAGGATTTAGGGTTGAAATTGGTCCACAAACGCCATACTCGGTCGATCCCAGAACAACCATAATCATGGATCAGCAAAGGTCCCCAATTTACACCATTGTCCCCCATTCCTGTTACATCATAATAACCAGAAATATTCTCTTCCTCCCAATGTAATCTCATCTAAACTTATCTACAAGTTAGGTAAAATCAAATTGTAACTCGAGTTTTTTGAAAAACGTTGTTTATTAGATTAAAATTGATTTAAATTTTTTTTATTTATAATAATATTAAAATATTATTTTTATATTAATATTAATATATATTTTTATAATTAAATTTAAATATTTTTATTATAAAAAATAATTTAGACTTGATAACTCAAAATTTATCAAAAACCTTGTTCAAGGCTAATTTGTTTCCATAACCATAACTTTGGATTTGTTCATTTATCCTTCCCTGCAATAATCATAAGAA
>JBBYHK010000013.1:16236152-16250745 GCA_038382065.1 Adansonia grandidieri | reverse complement strand
TGGCTGGGCTGGCTAGCTATAGTCACATGTGACATGCATAAGTTGAAACCAGATCTTTCTCGATCTGATGGTACTGGGATTCCAGCATTCAAAGTCATGATTGAGGGTCCATCCCTATGTACAACCTACAGAAAAATCAAAATTATTACTCGGCTCAGATTTTAGCCAAGTTTCTCTGTACATGATTGCTGTCATTCAGTCATAAAGATACAGCCTCCTATGACGTAAAGATTCATTCATCTTCCCTATTTCTCTCCTTTAGTCTAGCTTTTATAAGGGACAGTCATCAATGTTACTTTATTTTTAAATTTAAATATTAATACGTGAATGATGAATAATTTAATAAGAATATATCTAATTTTTTTAATATTTTTATATTTATCTTTAAATACGTGCACGTTGTAATTTTGGAGGTCTATAAAACTAAAAAGTTTTGGAAATAGAATGAAGCCGGATCTCTTGAGCCTGGTGAAGCATCAACGGGGCAACCCCGGCAAACTGATTTTCAGTAGGGTTGCTATGCTAGAATTCATTCAGAGCATCCATGCTGTTGCAGGAGAACTACGAGTGATATGGCCATGGTGACTACTGAAGATACAGTTCCAATTCCCTCCGTCCCTTTAAATGCCGAATGAAGGAACACAAGGGGAAGGCTAACGCAAATTGGTTTGCATATTGCCAATGATTCAACCCCATTGTGACCACACTTCTGGACCACTAAAGCTCGGAAATAGAAAAAGGGTTATAGATATCAGAATTCAAATTATAAAATTATTAGATATTATCTCTTAAGGATGGTTGTATGAATCAACTGAACTAAATTTTAGTTCTATTGATTCGTTCTTTTGATGCAGCATTTGTTTTCATACTAATAATCATTTGCTACATCCCAATGCTGAAATTGCAAGCAACAGCGAAGAGTTCACCTGGTAGGTTGAGTCTGTATTTGTCTTGCTCCTTCTATGAGCTGGTTTTTAGGCTTTCATTTTGTTATGCTCAATTGTATGTTCCAATCAGTTGGGTTTCTTTAAACTGTCAATAGCAAGAAGATTGTCTACTTTGAAAATCTATAAATTTCAGATCAGATCATAGAGGAAACAGTACAGCAATTCCATCTCATTAATTACCAAAAAAAACTGAAACTATTCTCACTACTTTGTAGCTGCGGACTTTCTTGTATAATTGTATGAACACCAGCCTGCTTTTGTCGAATGTAAAACAAGACATACCTCCATGACAATTTCTTCAACATGTCTCCCATACGATGTAACCTCCCAGCAGGTTGCTTAATCCTTACGTCAGCATGATCCACAAAACTGGGCTCGAAAAACCATTCCCTAGAAACGAACGTGTGCCCCGAATTCTCTTCCATTGGCAACCAGGGAGCCATGGAGCCATGCAGCTCTAATGCTGCTAATGCAGTAGCCAGAAATGTTGTTTCAAGTTAAATTTTCTATGGTTACTTTCTTGGCGTCGAAAAGATGTTCGGACTATGGGGAGGGCGACTTTGTTGCGGTGGTGATTTTGGGGGTGTGCTGAAGTTCTGGCTGACATTGAAGATAGTTGTTGAATTAGTGAAGGTGTTCATGGTTTTTGGATATAAGCGTCGTCTGGGAGAGCTGGAGATCATTGGGAATCTTTTTGGGCATGTCTTTTGGGCAGATTGTTGAAGATCAAGACTGAAATTTCAAGATTTTTTTTTTATAAATCCAACTTGTCTTTCAAATATTTGATTTAATGAGAGTGTTATATATATAAATATATATATATATATATGTATGTATCTTTTACTCACAGAGTTAGATTATAGGTAAAAAATATAATTATAATCATCCGATTTAAATGTTTGACACTACGGTTCAAAATAATTTTTTATATTTTGAATTTTTTACTCAATTTTACTTTATATAACAATATGATCACAACAATTTTTGAAATTATCAAAATACGTAAAAACTTATTTTTTATTGATTTGTTTTAGAAAATATGATTAAAAATAACATTTATAATTTTTTTAAAATATGTGAATCATGAAAAAAATTGCATCAAAGGAACGAATTCGAATTTCCTTTCTTCAAATATAAATTTTGAAAAGAATTGTAATTTAAAGGGCGTTTGAATAAACAAAATATAAGTTAAAGGGCGTTTGAATAAATAAACATATTTTAACGTTTATTTGCTCGGTCTGCTTCAGGCTGAGAGCAATAAGAGCCCCAAGCTAACGGACCTAACTGAGGCCCATGAAAGCTTGAGCACATAGGGCTGAGATTTATCAAACCTCTCGTAGTTTTCTTTACTAAGCCCGGCGGTAGCGATATTGACAGCTTCGTAAGAAATGAACCATTGAAACTAAACCAAAAATTGGTGCTGAAATCCCCTTTCTTGAGTATTTTTTTTGTCTAGTCCAGTTTCAAGTCATTCTTGGAAAGTCATGCGCCCCTTTTTTATCTCAGTCTTCATGCATTAGGGTTCTTTTTTTTTCCTATTTCCTATTTCACAATCTTCAATTACCCGTCTCCGCCTAGTAATTTTCCCATAATCTTCTTCAAATTGGGTTTTTGTTTTTTTTGAATTTATTTATTAGCCGATTTTCATTGAAAAGAATCTTGTTTTCTGGCCTGAAAGGAAAAATATATATATATATATATGTATATATTGATTTTTTTTTGTTCTTTTCTTTTCTTGCAGATTTAATTTAGTTTAATGTATTCGTCCAGAGGGTCAAATGCCTATGGGCAGCAACCCTACGTTAGCCAATCCGGATACGCCCAAAACGTGAGCCTTTCTTTTTTCACCATATTTTTCGTTAAAGATGCATTTTTTGTTCCCTATTCTGAAGCTCATTTTTCTGTAATTAGTTTCTGATGGTTTATTTTGATTTGTCATGTATTATGATGGGATTGAATGGCTTTGATTGTAAACTATTTATTTAAGGTTATGTGGATGGTTTTGTGAGGAAAACAGATCAGTTTTAATTGCTTTCATGTTGCTGTGATAAATAACCTTTTTGTATTGTTGCTGAACATTGAAATGTTTTATATGATTGAGTAATCAGATTCAGAGGTTTGGCAATGTGTCTGAATTCCTGGGATTTGCTATTTTCCTAGGAAAATATCATTTTAGCGTGTTTAATAATTTAAGACTTATCAGCAGTCCGGTTTTGTTTACGATTTTTGGTAAATTTTGTAGTTGGGGGCTGGTTATTCTGGTAGTTCTGTTGGAGGACCTGATGGGGGAGCTCAAATGTCCTTGTCTTCTCGGCATTCATCGATTTTAGGTAGTTCTCAAGAAGCAGAAGTCGGTGGATACAGATCTCTTCCTTCAGTTTCAGCTCATTATGGGGGGCAGTATAGCTCCATGTATGGCACATCTGCTCTGAGTGCTACTCAGCAGGTCAGTGGAATTTGGTTTCTTTTTAATTTGTATATTATTTCACCCAGAGCAGTTTTATCTACTTTGTGTTGTTTTTCTTTTCCTTGGGAGTTAATGATATGTACAATATTATTAAATTTGGTAAAGGAAAACATTCGTAAATTGTGTTGATTGAATTTTGAATTTGATGAAATTTATATCTATAGGTTCCTGCAATAAGTTCCAAAGGGGCTGGAGCATCCACTTTGGATGCTCGTAGTGCTTATGCCTCAGCTGTGCCAGATTCACCAAAATATGCATCCACTGACTATGTTTCATCATCAAGTCACAGTTATAGTCGCAAAGGTGATCAAATGTATGCTGAGAAAATTCCCGACTATCCAACAGTAGAGAGAAGACAATTCGGAGAACGACAGGGTGGTTATCTGGGGAGAGAATTGCCTAGTGAGCCAACTGGAAGATATGCTGATTCTGCTATTTTTGGTCATCAGCCTCAGGTCTAGCAATTTCATGATGTTTTTTCTATTAGCTTCTTCTGCTTTTTATCGTGCTCTTTTTCATGTTCTGAATATGAATTTGCTCCAGCCTTGTCCATCTTGTAATTTTGTTCATTGTTTCTCTTTTGATTTTGATCTTTAACATTTAATATCTTGTGCAACAGCCGGAGATATATGATCGTCTTGATCAAGCTGTCTTGCTTCGACAAGAACAATTGCTCAGAGCTCAATCAGCCTCTCTTGATAGTAGCTCGAGGTATTTATTATTTTGATGAAGTATTTAATGTACAATTTCCTATTGAGGATGGTTGTGCTTAATTGCTACAAATCTTCACCTATAGTAATTCGCTCGTAAATATTTGGCTAAGGTCAACCTTCTCATCCTTCATGGTGATAGTCTGTTGACTGTTTGTTAGATGGTAATATATTCCTTACTAGACTGAGTAGCAACACATTTCTGGCAGACAAGCTGATTATCTTGCAGCAAGGAGTACTGCTAATCGTCATTCCACCCAAGATCTTCTGCCTTATGGAGGAAGAGCAGATGCTGATCCGCGCGGTTTATCATTGCTTAGTTCTTCTTCATCTTATGGTGGACAAACTCCATCGATATTAGGGGCAGCTCCAAGGAGAAACGTTGATGAGCTCATGTATCCACCTAGTTCTGTAAATCCAGGTTATGGAGTGAGCCTACCACCTGGTAGAGATTATGGGACAAAGGGGCTTCATGTTACACCCCTTGAGTCTGAATATCCTGGTAGTACATTGTCACGCAGTGGTCTTCCTAGGATTGATGAACGCAAGGACGACAGGGCTGGTTACCTTAGGGAGTTTGAGCTGAGAGAGGAGGAGCGTCGTCGGGAGCATTTGCGTGAAAGAGAGAAAGAAAGAGAGAGAGAAAGGGAAAGGGAACGAGAACGAGAACGGGAACGACTACGAGAACGAGAAAGAGAACGTGAACGTTTGCGCATCTTAGAGCGACGGGAGAAGGAAAGAGAACGAGAGCGCAAGCGTGCACTTGAAGTTACGCGTGAAAGAACTCCACCAAGAGTTTCTAGGGACCACCGTGGTCCCTCTTTGACGAAAGAGGCTCGACCTGTGAGGCGAGACTCCCCACGTCGTGAAGCTTCGAATAGGTGGATCTTGATGTTTTACATTCCGTCCTGCACTAGTTCTGAATATTTAGCTCCCTGTGTTTCACACAGTCTTCATAACTAACTTGGTGTTCTGTATTGCTGAAGGCGTGTTTCAACTGTTAAAGAAAAAAGGAGAGAATATGTCTGCAAGGTAAAAGGACAATGCAAGAGCTTCCCGTTCAAAGATAATTTGAACTACTTCTAGAATTGGCCTTTTTCCTTTCAGGATCTGATTTGCATCTTAAATCTTCCTGTTATTACTCTTTTTTGGGCGTTCAAATTTTTTGTTGCTTCCTGTTGGTATTCACCTCGTGATGTGCAAGTCTAGTTGCCTTGTTTTTGACAACCTAGAGAATTCTTCTTGTGTTTATATGCCATTGCTCACTTATTTTTAGCGTATTTGGTTAACCTTAGGTTTGATCCTTTGTTCCTGGGGCACCTTTTTCCGATATTTTACTTTGATTGGTTTCAATTTGCTTGTTCAATCCTCATTACTTTGGACATTTTTCTTTTCCTGCGTCTGTCACCTTTCTTCTTATTGAGTAAACTATATTCCTTTTATGGAGACTCCTTCAAAACTTTCAGAGCTTCCTGGGCTTATACTGGCAGACTGCTCTAAGCTATGGTGGTTCATTGCAACTTCTAGTTTTTCCTATTGATGAAAATTTATCTGTATTATAGGGAACTTATTGAACTTTTCTGAGTTGGAGACCTTTTTCAATATATTTTCATGTGATATGGATATGTATTTTATGTATTTTATTTATTTTTTGTATATTTATGTCATTTGAAATGTTTTTAGTCCTTTCAGCAATATTCTGCTTACTTGCAGGTATATTCATCCAACTTGGTTGATGTAGAGAGAGATTATGTGTCAATTGATAAGCGATATCCCAGACTTTTTGTATCTCCTGAGTTTTCAAAGGTCCTTTCCTCTTTCTCTCAAAATTCAGTGACGCATTAAATTTGCATTCTTAGGTATTTTTTAACCTAATGTCTTCGACTGTTGTAGGTTGTTATAAACTGGCCAAAGGAGGACCTTAAGCTCTCTCTGCATACTCATGTCAGGTATCTTTCCTCGATGTCTTTGTTACTTGAATAGGCTTTTGACATCAAAACCAGCTTTGAACTTCTTGGTGTGTTTATTTGTTGGCTAAATACTGAAGTGGTCGTACCATAAGGTTTATATTTTATCTTTGAACTGTTACATTCTTAATTAGTTAATTATTTTTAGGGTGTGAAATTGCTAATGCATTTTGGACTTTGCCTGGGAAATAACAAAACAATGAGACAAAGATTAGTTGTTGAAACTTAAGTAGTTGTAGGATCCAAAACAACATCCATCCCCATTTTCATTTCCTCGCCCTACCCTCATTAACTTACTCTGATCAACTAAATGATATTGCATCTTATGCTTTTATGAAATTATAATAGTTTAGTTTCTGTTGAATGGAGCAGCTTTGAGCATGATTTCATTGAAGAAGATATTTTAGCTGAATCAAAAGAAATTTCCAGCAAGCTTTTGCCTGTTGAACCTGAAAAGTCTGAACAAGGAAGTACAGTATGGAATGCAAAGGTAGGTCATTTGTAAATGTAGCATCTGATGACAGAAGCCATAGTCTTATCTACATATTTTTCTTTCTTTCTTCTGTGGGAAGCAAGTTTTTATCAACTGTGACTTGGCTATTTCATTTTTTTTGCATTATGGGGTTTCTTTTGAGCCATTTGAACATAATATCCAAATTATGTAGAAGCTGATTACAGCATCATATGAACTTTGAATGTCTGCTTTGGTAATACTGGAATTTCTATTGCACTAGTGGTTTTAAGAGTCTGAACTTCATTGAAATAATGGCTATTTTGGATTGGCCTCCCTTGAAATAATGGTATTTCTTGTTTGGATGACAATTGAAGACTGCACTTCTGGCAGTGATACCTTATTACTCTATGCTTTTGGTTAATTGGCATTATTATTACTTCTACTTCTGTGTCATTCTTTATGTTGCAAAACACCCTTGGAATTTCTTATTTGTTTGATCTAGAATACTACAGCATATAATTTAGTTTCCTAACAGTTTTCTTTTCTTATTTACACCGTTATGATTAATCAAAACCTTGAGGGGTCTATGTTGGTTGAAATACTAAAGGATGATCGTTGATATAGTAATCTTGCACATAGTTTGTGAACTTGCTATGAAACTTATTTGGACATGCTGTAATACTAAAAAGAAGATAAGTGCAATTTTTAAAGTACATATTTTGAAAGGAAGAAAATTCTGTCTTGTTGTCTAAGTTATTGTTATCATATTTAGAATTTTATGACTAATAGAGAAAACCTGTAGAAGCGTGAACCAAAGTGTGATTTAAGTAAGCAGGCTATTACTTTGAAGTTTCCTTTGTACAATTCATTTGTAATAATTCATGCATGATTTAAGCTCTCTTACTTACTTGCATTTTGTCTTTGATGGTAATATTGAAGATTCCATATCAAATATAATTTTACTCGTGCTTGAGTAATGCATGTTTATTATTTTGTTCAGATGATTCTGATGAGCGGATTAAGCAGGAGTGCTTTGGAAGAGTTGTCATCTGAAAAAATCCCTGATGACCGCATACCTCATATTTGCAATATTCTGAGGTTTGCTGTTCTTAAAAAGGATCATTCTTTCACGGCAATTGGTGGACCTTGGGTTTCTGGTGATGGTAGCAATCCTACTGATGACAAATCCTCTCTAATTCAAACAGCGCTCAGGTTTGTCCTGTCTGCTGGTAGTAGAATGCTATTTATAACTTGATTCATTTCTCATATGGGCAGATATTTTACTTGAGCAGGTATGCAAAGGATGTAGCCAGTCTTGATTTGCAGAACTGTCAGCATTGGAATCATTTCCTTGAGGTATAATTATTCATTCTAATTCTCTAGAAACCCTGTATGGTATTGCTCAGAAGCTGCAATACTGATAAAAGTTTTTGTTTATTTATTTATTTTTTTTGCTTAGTAATTAAATCTTTTTTGTTGAAATAATTCTTCCTGATCCTTCTCTTTTATGTTATTTTTTTGAGCTTATTGCTCTGGCTTAATTGTAAAAGTGTTTATTCTATTGGACTTGAACTCCCTTTTAAATTGTTATTTCTTAGCATCCATGTTCAAGCCTTTTATTTGTTAATGTATTTGTTATTTTTGGTTATTTTGTAGACCAGTCACTCATTGGACCATCGAGGATGGCTAATCTTTTGGTGGTTTTCATATTGAAGTTAATTTGGAGAAATCATTTGCTTTCTTCTCATTATGTGTCATTTTCCCAGAGCTTGATTCCATAGGCCTTCACTAGGAAAGAAAGAGAGAGGTGTGATGGTCACTAATAGATATCATTTAGGGTCTAGTATATTTAATCTTGGCGACTATATATGCTGGTAAAATGGTAGCCTGAACAAAGGGAAATATTCTAGAATTTAGTAAGTTGATAGTGTAGAATTGTGCAAAACTTATCTGGTTGCAAACTGGCAGTTTAGTGGGTGGCAAGAATTCATCATTATGTTCTCTATCATATGAACTTGAAGTTGTATTCATTTTTCTTCTTGCAGTATCTTAAGTTAAATTTTGTTTCTTGGACATGTTTCTCGATGACAATAATCTAGTTTTGACTTTTCAGTTCTCTTGGTTATTTGCAGATACATTATGATAGATTTGGCAAGGATGGATTGTTTAGCCATAAAGAGGTCACCGTACTGTTTGTTCCGTATTTATCTGAATGCCTCCCTTCATTGGATAAGTGGCGAGACCAATGGCTAGCTCATAGGAAATCTGTTTCTGAGAGGGAGCGCCAGCTTTCTTTGAAAAGAGAGGTATTATTCCCTTTTATTTTTCCTGCCTTTGCTGTTAGGTTTCCTCATCTTCAATTGAATGTCCCGAGAAATGCATATGTACATATGTGTGTGTGTGTGCGCGCACTCATATACACATGGGCTGTGTTAAGAAGATGCATATGCTTAGTATGTGCATGCGAAGTGTGAACCTATGATGCATAAGCAGACACACTGACCCACACATCGGATGACAAACTGGAATTATATCTAGATTGAAAAATGCCAAAAATCTTTAGTGATTATGCTTTACTTAAATGCCTGTCATGCATGCTGAATGTCATCATGATTTGTAAATTTGTGTCAAATTTCTAAAGATTTTGGACAAACCGTAGCTTGGAGCATGCGTCGAAGGTAACTTTCAGTTCCCGAGCAACTTGATATCAGTTTTGGGTTAAGATGGATGTATGGCTGACCCTTAGTTTCTTATTTCTTTCCCTATAAACTTTTTGTAATAAAATAAGGAATAGTGAAGGCGTTGCCTACTTGACTAATGGTAAATTTGTTTGCTTTCAGAGATCGAAGGAGAGGAGAGAAGGATCGAAAGGTGAATTGATTATTACAAATTTCATCATCTTATTCATTTGCTTACGTATATTCTATGGGGAGATCAATTATGAAATTGGATCAATAGCTTCGTCACTTTGCTTCAATTTTTTCATTTTTGTTGGCTAGACAAGGAAGCAGGTTCTACAAAACAAACTGTAAGAGGCAAATCAGAAAAAAGGAGTCCATCTGTGTCCTCTAGTCATGGATTAGTTGCTAACAAAAAGGAGAAAGATGGCAACGGTATTGAAGGATGTGCAGCTGAAGGAAAGGTTAGTGGAGAAGCTGTTGAAGTAGGTCCCGAGAAAAAAGAAAGTGGAGAAGCTGCTGCTGCTAAGACTGGTGCTGTGAAGTCGGTAAAGAAAAAGATTATAAAGAGGATTGTCAAACAGAAGGTGGCTAATAAGACAGCTGCTGAAGTAAATACTGTTAGCAAACAAAGTGACAAGGTTGATGAAGATGTTGGAGAGCAGAATACTAAATCAGAGATTGCCGGTCAAGAGGAAGAATATTCTGCTGGTGGTGCTGGGATTAAAACTTTTGTACGGAAAAAAATTACAAAAAAGGAGGCAGTTGGAAAAACTGATGAGAGTGATGATAATGGTGTTCCTGTTGAGGCAAAAGTGGAGATAGAAATGGGATGCTCTGAAGATAAACCGAAGGATAATTCAGATGCCACTGCTGCAGCTGTAGAAAATTCCAGTGTGAAAACAACTTTAAAGAAAAAAATTATTAAGAGGGTGCCGAAAAGAAAGGTTCCTGCTACACAATCTAAGGATGAAGTAGCTGAAATTAAGAAAGTTGGTGATGGCGATGAGAAAAAGGTGGTTCAATCTGGAAGTGAGAGTTCAAATATAGGTAAGCAACCAGGCTCAGAAAAACAAGGTAATGCTGCGAGTTCAAGTAAATCAGAAATCAAGGCTGACAAGGAGAATAAGAAGGACGAAAAGTTAACTAATGTGGAGTCTCTGAATGACAAGCAAAAGGTTAACACGAAGGATAATGATGGTGTCAATGGGGGAAAATCGAAAGAGGGGGATAAGCCAAAAGATAGCAAAGATGAATCCCGAGGTAATTCTAAAGAATCAAAAGAAAAGAGGAAGTCTGAGGAACCTTCTCTGAGGCATCCTGGATTGATTCTAAAAACAAAGGGGAGCAAGGATTCTAAAGTAAGTTAATCATATCTTTGAAGCACTGTAAGGCTGAACTTTTCCGAAGGAAAATATTTTTTATGCATAAACTATCTAATATTCCTAGCCAGTACTTGTCTAATTATGTCTTGTAATGCTGCAGTTGCGTTCATTGTCGCTTTCGCTGGATTCACTTTTGGATTATACTGACAAGGACATTGAAGAATCAACATTTGAGGTTTGTTCTTCCTTATTACGTTTCTGCTATAATATCTACCTCTTTTTTCATAATATTTGCTATCCTATATGTTTTAATTTATAACTAAATGATATCTGAAGCAATTTTAATTTTTATACCTACTGTTTTTCATTTACACCAAGTCTATTCCATTTTTGCAGCTTTCATTATTTGCTGAGGTGCTGTATGAAATGCTTCAATATCAAATGGGATGCCGTATTTTAGAATTTCTCCAGGTTGGTTTGTGATGGTTGTTGCTTATATTACTTAATTACCTCTGAAGAATTTTCAATGACATCCTTGTCAATGTGTAGAAACTGCGAGTAAGATTTATGACCAAAAGAAATCAGCATAAGAGGCAACGGGAAGAAATCCGTGACAAGGAAACTGAGAAAAAGTCGCCAACAAAAAGATTGAAAAGCAATGAGCTCCCTTTGAAAAATGAATCAACTAAGGAAGACACATCAAGTGCAGCTCAGCAAGTTAAGCAGGAGGATGAAATGATTGTGACCAAGGTAGAAACCAAGGAAGTAACTACTGCTGGTCATGTTGAGGAGCCGAAGATAAAAGATGAAATATATGATGAAGATCCGGAGGAAGATCCTGAAGAATATGAAGAAATGGATGATGAAAATCCACATCCCAATTCCTCTGATGAGGTAGGGGTTTCCCCGTTTTAAACAGGGAAGCTGAAATTATTTTTGTCGAACATTATTTTCACTTATGGGTTTCTGGACGCTTCCTTTGAATTTCAATCATGCTGTTCTATACTGTTAATATTTATGTTATTTATATCATGATTGACTTTCCATTTTACACCTGGATTACTTTATGGTGATTGGATTTGACGAATTCATTTTCATATGGTTAGTGCTGTTATTGTTCTTTATTTATGATAGATTGTAACTTACAGAAAAATGAAGAAGAGAAGACACAAACAGATGCTAAGCCTGAAAAGGAGGCTGAGAAGGATGAAGCTGAGGAATCCACCAAATCAGGGATCACAACAAAAGCCGCTAGTACAGAGCCTGGGCCCAAGGGAGATATGTCAAGAAAGAGGGAGCCGAAAGTTGATCCTAAGAGGAAGGTGCATGCTGTCAACAAGGATTTGTTGCTGGTATTTCCAATTCACCTTTCATTTCCCTTTCCTCAAATCGTTCCTGTTTGAGTATGTAATTCAGATTTTCTTTCTTCTGTCCTTATTGACGCAAGTCTTCTTTGTAATAGGCTTTTAGGTTTTTTGACCGGAATCGAGTTGGCTACGTTAGGGTGAGATTGAAATCTTTTACTTATTTTAATATATTGTCTTATAGTAGTGGTGGTGACCACTTATTATGTACTGCAGGTTGAAGATATGAGGTTGATTATTCACAGCTTAGGGAAGTTTCTTTCTCATAGGGAAGTCAAAGTACGATTCATGATTCTATGATTCTACTTGTGGTTGTTTCCGTTGTAATTCTTCTTTTATGTGGTACTCTTTCAACTATGGTTACTGATGGTTTTCTTTACCTTTGCATCAGGACCTAGTGCAAAGTGCGTTGTTAGAGAGCAACACAGGAAGGGATGATCACATTCTTTACGATAAGCTGGTTCGCGTGTCTGACATATGAGAGCTTTTAGGGTCTCATTATATGTTTTAATCTGTTTTGCATCTAATGACATGCATCCATGGGAGGATTGATTCCTAGGAGGTTTTAGCTTTTCTTACTGTATGAAAGAAATAAATAGCTGTGCTATTTGTTTATACGAGAAATTGCTTGCTCATGGCTAATGTCTTTCTTTCAAAGTCCCCCCTGGGACTTAAAGAGTCGAGCCAGAGATTAGTCTTATGTGGTCCTAGGTCAGGTCTTAGTGAATGTTCTTGATCTATTTGTTTTCATTTTCCTTATTTAAGTTGGGGGTTAGCAGTACTTTAGCCAATAAATTGTTGGGTATATACGGTGACTGGTAGCAATCCTTGAGTTTTACTATGACTATGGTTGTTGTTGCAAAGGGATATGGTAAAGGCAGTAATTCAAGTTATGTGAGTAAAAGGTGAAAAAATGGAAGCTCAAGCAGTAGAAGGCAGTAAAACGAAAAAGGAATTATTTCCTGGTAGCTATTTAGCCTAACGACTTTGATCATGGATGCCAGATCGCCAAGCTCGAGAAGAGCCCGCATTGCCCTTTTTTTTTTTTTTTTGACCATCTTGCCATGAAGCCCCTCTTCCAAACTTCATTCTACGCCGCCGCCGCCGCCACCACCACCACCACCACTTCTACTCTTCACTTGTTTCTCATCGCTTCCCACGGCTTCTGCCACGCGGTCCACAACTGCCTCTGTTACTGGAATCTGCCTGCCTCCACCGTCCCATCGACACATCTTAACCATATGATCAGAACATACAGCCCAAAACGACGCCCTCAAGTAACCCTACTCTTTTCCCTTCACTCACCATAGCCGTGGACCTTTTCTTCCCCTCAAAAGTGCTTCACTTTTCTCGCTTGAATTATATATCTTTTAACGGTGTAGCATCTAAACAACAAAAAAGAAAAAAAAAATTCATAATTTATTATTTGAACTCATACTTCTAAGAGCAAATTTTCTCAATGGAGTAGTAACCTCAGTACATAATGTTGGCATGAAATAGTTGGCTAATCATGTGTCCATCGTTTTAAAAACCGGTATGACATTGATATAATACATGATGAAAAAGTATTCAATATAAATATTTTATTTAACAGTGTTAGTTTATCGAATTGGATTGTTTGATGGGAGATCAAAATGTTAAAAAAATATACAGTCGGAAAGTGATTTCCATATTAATCCCTTTGAATTTAAAGAACAAAAAAAGATCAGTTGGTGTGCAGTTTAGGAGCGGCACATAAAGGGAAGTAGGTGAATGGTCAAGGCGAACTAAAATGTTGATTTAAATATGAATAAGCCTCATGATTGCAAGTACTATATGTTGGTAGTGGAGAAAATTCCTGACAACCAGTTTTGATAAACAATGTGAACAAGCTTTAGTCGGTTGGCTGCCACCAACTGATTCCAATTAGCCTCATCAGTCATCAATCATTGCATCAAATCTATTCTGTTTCCACATTCAGTATTCATCCTCTCCTCCATTGTCCAGCAACACAACTCAACTAGTGAAGGCCATGAAAACCAAATAAAATTTTAAAAGATAAAACACAGCGAGCCTTGCACTTGGTCCAGTTTATCAACTAGATCCTTGCCTGTATGAGGGGCTAGGTTTAAGATGCATCCAAGTGCATTCACAGTGACTTAAACTCTTTGAACAGGTCTAAATTTAACTCTGATTGAATCAGATCCATCAAAACAATAATCCAACTGTTTGAAGAGGTTTAAATGTACAATTAAATGCCACTAGGATTACTCGAATTGATTTAATTGAAGACATTAAGAGACAATGAATTGGATGACATGATTTCATATGGTAAAAATTCACCCTCTTCACAACCATACACGGCTGCCTTCACCAGTCAACATTAATTTTGAATAATGTTGCTTCTTAATTTTTATATTCATTTCTTTTTTTTTTCCATAATAAATATATCAATTAAAAACATGAAATGAAAAAAAAAAAATTGAAAAAATAAAAAAGAGACAGGGCACTGACGGCTTTTGAATTTTATTTATCCCCCCCTACCCCCTGTAATTAAATTTTGTTACAGCCTTTTCTGACTTTTCCATCCAACTTTTTAATACATATATATATTTATATATATTTATGTAAAACAAGATAAACATGCTCGGTAAATTATTTAAGATAAACTTGGGTTAGAAGTGTTGGTGATTGAATTAGGT
>JBBYHK010000013.1:16201182-16219726 GCA_038382065.1 Adansonia grandidieri | reverse complement strand
GGTGTTGAGATATATATATATATATATATATATATATATATATATATTGCCCGTTGCGTATGCTTTCATCAATCACAAAAAAGCATTAATGATATTAAATTATTAATTTTTTATAAATAAAGTAAAAAAATATTATAAAAAATTTAAAATTTAAAATTATTAAATATTAAAATATTTATATAAATTAATTAAATTATATTACGATTTTAATAATACCAAATTAAGATATATATATATATATATATTTGGCATCTGTCAAGAGGGAGAGTATTATTCAATTATTTGTCCCATCAAATATCACATTAATTAAGTTGGTGCCATAAAGAGCTGCATCTTCTAATAATTTGGGTTTAGGGCAGTGTACCCCTCTAAAGCTTAACCTATCTTCCCTTTAAATCTTATCTTAAACGCAAAGCAACTACATAAATGGACTTATTCCCATATATAAAATGAAGTTAGGTTACTTCATTCATTACAGTCAAAATTTTTAAATTTTATAAATATAATAGATTAATTAATTAATTTAATTAATTTAGATAATTATTTTAAAAAATAATTGTTAATAGAAAATAAAATGGATAGATCATCAAAATAAAATATTATACAAAAATTATTTTTTAAAATTTTTTAATGTAAAAAGAAATTCTACATAACTAAAGAATTTTTTTAAATTTAAAAATTCTATTACAATTTAATCTTGATATAAGATAAACTTTTTAATTTATAACTCTTCACGTTCAGTTCAGATAATCTTTTAAAAATAAAAATCAAGATAAACAAAATAAAGGTTATTTTATAATTTTAAAATAATAAAATAATTTTTAATATATATAAATTATTTGATAAACAATTAACTTTTATAAATTATCGTGTCATGATTCTATGTTAATGTATATATGATTTTATTTTGTTTTTTTTCTCTCGGAGCCGAACTGATTCAATTTTACAGCTGAAAAAAGAAAAAAAAAATCACTAGGAAATTTTCCGCCTTTTTCCTCGGTACAGCAGTTGAAGTTGAGGCATTGACAATGATTCTCCGACCGGTCTTAATCATGGTTTGAGTAGCAGGGATTTTATCCACTGCATCGCAATCATTAAGGTTCGAGTTACAGTGAGGACAGACCAAATGCATCGCCGAAAACATCAAAAACAAATCACCGACGATGGGAAAGTATTTCGTTCTCAACCCCGACGAAGGTCAAGCTTTGCCTAATTCTCACAAAATCAACGTCAAGGTACTCTAGGAAAAAGAAAAAAAAAAAACCCAGTTTTTAATGCAATTTTTTATAATGAATTTTGAGAGTAATAATAAGTTTTGTATATTTTAACGAAGGTAACGTCGTCGCATGGGAATACTTTTCAATCGGCGGAGGAAGTAGAGAAAGGGCAGTTTGTATTTACGGCGGCGGAGCAGGGAGATTACATGGCTTGATTTTGGGCGCCGGAGCATTCGCCTCAGATTATGCTGACCTTTGATTTTGATTGGAGGACAGGAGTTCAATCTAAGGACTGGTCTAATGTTACGTCACGTCCCTCCCTGGTCATTCCATGTTAGGAATGACTCAATCGAGGTTTTGCTTGGCTGAGCTCTTTGCACTCTGGCGCTCTCTATGTATAAGAATTTACCTTGTCGTCTTCATTTAACCTTTCGAGCATTACATCAGCTTTCGGCCTCCAAGATGCATGCACTCTTACGTATTCATGTTTTTGGAGCTCTTTTCCGTCATATCAATTTATTTGATATTCGAATATTGATTTCCATCATAATCCTATACCCTTAAAATTGCTAAACGCACGGCTCCAAAATCGAAGTCCTTGTCACATATTTCAGTCGTACAGGCGGATTATATGGTAGAAACAGCAAATTGGCACGAAGATAGCTTGATTATATTATGAAAACAGGCTGGTTACTCAACATAACCGAGGCTTTACTTTTAATGCAAGCAAGAAGATACCTGAAGTTTCTTCGTCAGTAGCACTTCTTCTGATGCAGGATCTGTCACCTCAAATCGGCAGCTAGTGACAGCATCAACTACAAAATGCATAGCATCTTCAGCATTAACAGTATTTTGATCAATCACATCAAGGATTCAATTTTTTGAACAGAAGACACAGCAACACCAGTGATGGGTGCACCAGTTTCATCTGATTGAATCACATCCAAAAAAGGCTGGAGAAACACGGCAGGGTTGATGGTATGCCACTGATTCGGCCACAAGAAAATTTGTTTCTGTAATGCCTTCCATAACAGAATTAGAAAGTGCTCTAGCTGATCGTCACCCAACATTTATCGACCACCCCATCTCATATTTCTCCTCGTGACAGCTAACACAGCACCTACTTCTGAATTAATTATACATGCTAAAGTAGCTTTGTTAGAATATGTAGTATCACAGTCCTCAGGTTCTTCCTCAATTGCCTTGATCCCAGATTGCAGCGTAAGACGACACATTCCTGAGTAATATTCTGTCTGGAACGTAAGGCCTTTCGATATTTGCTAACTGCTAGAAAAGAAGGCACAGAGACCCCACCAATGCATACCCTTCAAGACATTTAAAACAAGCTCATTAACCGTTTCATATACTGAAAAAAAAAAATCAACTAATGCTCATAAATAAAAAGGAATAAAGTTAAAAACACCGAAAGAAAAGGCAGCCCCGCTGCCCCGGTTGCTACAACAAATATGCAGAAGACTTCATAAACAAATAAGAAATGATATACTCCAAACCACGGCCTAAGGCCAGCTTCTCCACTCCTGATGCACAGAACCTCTAAAATGAAATAAATTTATATATTTCACCAGAATGCAAATTTGCAATCAATAAAATGAAAAGAAAAGAACACCAGATCAGAGCTTAGTCAACTGTAAAACTAACACAGATCTAATCCACCAATTCGGAATTAACAATATATGATTAAACCAGAAGAAGAAGAAGAAGAAGAAGAAAAGCAACTTGAAATTCTAAATGCACAGCTTTCGACTCTTGGTTCATGTCAACTTTAAAAAATGCAAATATAAAGTTCAAAATCGTATTATTTTTCATTTTCGTTTCATTTCCTTTACTTTCCTCAACTTTATACTGCTGCTCAGTGCGTATACAGTTATAACTAGAAAGAACGAAAATTTTCAGGAAAAAAAAAAGTAAAGAAATTGAGCGCATTAAATCGAAGAAGATTAAACTGAGATGAGATCGAAGGAGAAGAAAAAAAACAAGTTACCTTTGCAAAATCGAAGGAGCGAGATCCAATAATGAACGTATTTTTCCTTTTTTCGCTGAGATATAGAAATTAGAGAAAAGGGGAACGAGGAAAGCTGGAGAACTGACACGAATGCGAGAATTTTTAATTTACACAAAAGCCCCTCTAATTTTTTTAGGGAAGATTTTGTTTGATTGATATTAGAGTGTAAACATAGATTTGTGTTCATACGCATTTGAGTTTAATTTTTAAAAAAAATTCAATTTATTTTGTATATTATCAAGTTGAGTTTAAATTATCAAACGAATCAAATTTAAATACTTTACTATTTGACTTGAATAGTTAGCAAACAAAATTAAGATTTTGTATTTTTAAATATATTTTATATTTTTAATTAGTATTGAAATTCTTTTCAAAATCAAGTTTAAGCTCAAACTCGAATATAAATAATTAAATTTGAAGTCAAACATTAAAATTGGATTTATTTTTTACTAATAAATATCTTAATCAAACGAGCTTGAATAATTTGATTTTTATTTCGAATCAAGTTGAAACTTTAAAATAGAAATTTAATTGAACTAAAGCCAATTTTAGAGCCTTGAATTTTAAGTCAACTTGAACTTGAGTTTCTTAACACTTGAGTTTAGCTCCGCTTGATTACGTTTCTAACCGTTACAGAGGTGTCTTGGCCGAGAGAACAGAATTTGTTTGCTCACAGTTTAAATTGAGTCGAATTAGATAAGAGCTAAAAAATCAGTTTAAGAAAAAAAAAAAAACATTTTCTGGACTAATCAAGAATGCATTCTATTCAATGCAAGCAGATTCATATGTATAATTCTGGATTCATATGATTCTTCTGCAACAAAAAAAGAATTAAAAGGACAATATTTTACCGCCTTCACTATCAACCAATTCATTCTCAAGATCGATTAATACTCCAAGCTCTATTTTTAACTCTTGTATTAAGCATTTAAAGAATACAAAAGGAAGTACAAGGACAGTAAACGAAACATGAGAAGGTCCAACCACTTGAAATGGAAACCAATCTATCTTGTATAGTTGATGAATATTTTATATGAATTTATATTGAATCAATTTGTTTTGTTTCTGTTTTTTCATTCCATGATCGGTAGAAACACAAGAAATTTTATGCACCTGAGCCTTGAATAAGTGTTTTTGGAAGAGTTGAGAGCATCAGCTTTTAGCATATCATGAGCTGCAAACCCTTCTTGCTGGAGTTCTGCCAAAACAACTGATACTCCCCAGCTGAATTTACTCATGGCGGTTTCGTTTCATGGTTTGAACTCGATAAATATTAGCCCAGAGCGTAACAATGTACATGATGATGTCACTGAACACCCAACGATTCGGCAGAGGCAGTTATAGTTCCAACATTGATTGACTTTCACCAGTTGAGGTTTCCATAGTATAAGATCTGCAACTGAAATAGAAAACCGTACTCATCATGGAATCAACAAGCATCACGAACGAATACATTATCACCAGCAAAGGCCCTTCCCAGATCCTAGAAGACCCATCTCCATAACTCAACGTCTTTACCCTATGTTCAAACAACCCCTCCACGAATGCCAAGCCGATTGTAGATACAAGAAATATCAACAGACCAACCTGAGTCTGCCCCTTGATTAGAACAGCAGCTCGAATCAATGCCTGTAGTCCCGAAACTTCCTCCAACACACAGATTACAATCCCAATATTGCAAACAACAACAGCATTCGCAAAAACAACTGAGAATACTATCCCTGTTATTATCATCGCATAGACAATTAAATCAGGCGCAAATCCAATGAAGGAAAGTACACTGCAAGCCGCAACAAGAAAAACAAGGAAAGTTGTTATGCAACCAACAATTACAATACACATCCACACATATGTAGAAACAAGCCGCCTCCAAAACTTTCGAATGATCACAAAAAATTTCGAAACATCAGCTGATTTCCTCGAATAAGTACAATTTACACAATAAACCACTGCAGCCTTTGATAACAAAGACAATGTAATGAACAAGGGGAAGCACATTGCTGAGGAAACAGCCGTCTCAGCAAAACGTCGGCACGACTGTTTGATAATAGTTCTCAATGGAAGTCCACTGGCTTTGGCAACTAATAAAAGTTTAACAGTAATTTCCTTCACAATGGATTGGTCAACTAACAAATTAGACATAAGGACTGCAGATAAAGGGCAAATTAACAAAGCTGCAATGATCATAAAACCGGAAGAATTGTAGCGTAAAATCCTAACGGTTTCTCTTAAGATCTCTAAAGCATTCATCGAATGGAATTGGTGGTTAGGATCACTAGCAGTATGGGATGATTCCAGCTCAAAAATTTCACCATGGGATCCCTTAAATCCTTCTTTTTCTAAATGATCTAATCTCGTTCCTGGAGAAGTAACGCTAGCAATTTCCATTATAATCAATACCCAGAATATATCAATCCCAGCAGGAAAATTTACATTGGAAATGATAGAAAACAAAAGTTTAAATGAAATCAGAAAGAGCTAGACCCACCTCCGTAACCGCAAAGAAATAGCCAAAAAAAAAAACAGTGAAAATACTCAAATAGCTAATTGAAAGTAAAAGCATGAAGGAGATGGAGAGATGGGAGGGAAATTCTCGAGTGTTCATATCCGACAAAAGAAGAAAAGGATCTTATGGAACTTAGAAAAAGAGAAATAATTAATAAGCCTAAAGAGTGACGAAGTGCGCTGCCATGTCGCCGGCGTTAAGTCCCTGACAGCTTGTAATGGGCTTTTCGGATTTTTCAAGATTGGAACATATATGTCGACAGGTTTTGGATTTGGATAATTACAGACTGACAGCAATGGAAGGGCCTCGATTTAGGCAAGCGACCGCCAAGAGGGCATTTTGGAATTTATTACTTAAAAATATAAATGAATATAAGTATAATTATATTCGATAATATTGTTTAATTTAGTTTTTAAATTATTTAATCACACTGTGGATATATATATATATATATATATTTAAAGTTATATAAAATATTAATACAATATCTAATATTAGTTAATAATAATATTTAAATTATATTGAATGGTATTATTCAAATATTATTTAATATATTAGATAATATTAACAATTTCAAATTAAATCATATTAAAAGATGATAGTTCTATGTAATTTATATTACATATTATTATATTTTCTAACTTCTTTTTTTTTCAAATAAATTTCAATTATTAAAATTTTATTTAATATTTTTATTTTTAATTACAATTAATTAAGTTTATAATTTTTATGATAAAATATATATAATATTATAAATATTTGTAAATAGTAAACTATTCATATCTAATTAATGTCAGAAGTGAAAATATATTTAAAACAAAAAATTGCTGTTTTCATTTCCTCTTTGGCATCAATATCTTCAATTGTTATCTTCTCCTCCTTCCGCCATGGCAACGCCGCCACCTCCACTAGCCAACATCGACCTCTGGGCCATCCTATCCGAATCTAAACGCATAATCAACGCCCACTCCCGCCACTTCCTTGCTCTCTCCGTCCTCTTCCTCCTTCCTCTCTCTTTCTCCTTTTCCGCTTACCCCTTCATCAATCAACTCTTTTCCCAATCCTCCACTCCCACCATCGAAACCCACCTCAGTTCCCTCAACAACCCTTTTCGACAACAAAACCCCCCAACCTTTCCCGTTAAATACCTCATCTTAACTCTCCTTTACACCCTCTTCATCTTTATCTTCTCTCTCTTCGCCACCGGTTCCATCACTTACAGCGTCTTCCACGGCTTTTATGGCCGACCCGTCAAGCTCGTATCCGCTATCAAGTCAGCTTTCACTTCCTTCTTCCGTCTCGTCTCAACTTGCCTCGTAACCGAGCTTATCATTTCTGTGATCCTTTTTATTCTTGCTTTAATCCTTTTCGTGTTACTCAAAATAACCCAACTTTTAGGCTTCCGAGTCAATTACTCTTCACCTTATTTTATTTCCCTCTGTATTGTTTTCGTTATTATTTTCATGTTTATCGTGCTCTATTTACAAGTGAATTGGGTATTTGCTTATGTTGTTGTCGTAGTTGAATCAAGATGGGGACTCGAACCACTAAAACGAAGTAGAAATTTAGTTAAAGGACTGAAAGGGGTTGCTTTTTCTATGCTTCTGTTTTACGGGTTCTTCAGTGGGATTTTAGCGTGGGTCTCAGCTGCGGGATGGGGTAACGCAGCTGCTGATAAATGGAAAAGTTGGGCATTTGTCATACATATTGTGAGCACTTCCACTTTGTTCATGTTAATTATGCTTTCTAATTTGGCTGCAACTACAGTTTTCTATATGTATTCTAAGGCTATACATGGAGAGCTCGCTGGGGAGATTGTCGAAGAGTTTGCAAGAGAGTATGTAAGTTTGCCTTTTGATGATGGGAAAGTTCCTCATGTTGTTTCTGTTGTTTATGGTTGATGAAAATAGGAATTTTTAGCTTTTTTAGTTGAAGTTCCGTTGTTTGTTTATTGTTTTTCTACTTGTATATATGAAAAGAAAGATGTGTGAACAATGTAAAAAGAATGCTTCGGAAGCATTAATAAATGTTATACGTTTGTGATTTTGTTAATAATGCATGCTTCTCTTTGCAGTTGGGAGAAAATTGTTTATTTTGTTAGTTTTGTTTGTGTTCTTCCATGTGTTTAAACTGTTTGAAAAATGCTGATACTGTAAAGATTTGAAGAGCATAGTAGTATGATTTGTATAAGAATATGTATGTACTGTTTTACAATCCTTGGTTGAACATTTCTGAACTGATTCATTTACTTGGTAATTTTGTTTGTTGGACGGCAAGGTCATATACTTGACTGTGTTGGGAAATCAGGCTTGGAAGGTTGTTAAGTATCTAGAATTATGTAACCAACCCACAAATGAAGCTTCTAAATTTGGCAATGTTTCCTCCGAGATAAGCTTTTAACATTGTCGCCTGATGTTTTAACTTTAAATCTTGAATCTGAGACATTGAGCAGATTCAAAGCGAAAGGGGAAGGCTACAAGCTTACTAAATGGGAAGATGAGCTATAAAACTCATTTAAGCCTTCCATGCATATTTAGGCATTTATGCAGATCTGTGTAAAAGAAGCTTCTTGTTTCACTAACAAGATCATCCTCTCAAACTCGCTCCCTTTGGATTTTGCTATATTCATCGTTTAATTAAAGAAATTAGGATAAGTGGCCTTATCTGTTAAGCGGCTCACCAGCATCCAGGGCATGGTTGAGTTGGTGGTTGTTTCAAGCCGTCAAGGTACCATGGTTATGGGGATGGAAGATTGTATGCATGAATGTAATCCTACTCTGCTTTCTGAAGATGGCAACTCTTTGCTTAATTCAATCGTCACAATTGAGCTAAATGGCTTTTTTCGGTTTCTTTATAGCAACTTAACGTGTGGTTTTAGTGCGGCCAATTGGGATCCTAAAACAGCCAGTCTTTTTATGATTTGGGCTCATGTTTTAGACGAACTTGCCGCCTATTACGGCTTAAGAAACAACACAGAAAGTAACCTAAACAAGACCTTAAATTGTTATCTTGTCGTCTCGTTTCCTTTCCGTGCATATTGGTAGCTTAGTTGCGGTTGATCCCAAGAGCTCATATGAACAAAAGCCCTATTTTTCAACTTCAAGCGAATCAAATCTTAGCTTGTAATGGAAGATGGAAAGAAGTAAATGCTACATATAGACGAAATGGGTAAAGCTTGCCAACTGTTGCACACAATTTGAACATTAAGACAGATGAGAAGCAACATGGACTATCTGTAAATTTTTCACCTTTATCAGAAACTCATGAAATGTTCAAGAGAAGTCCATTCATCCCAAATGCAAGTTCCTAAGGAATGAGTCTTTGATAAACCTCTGTAGTTAGCGTCGCCTCGATGGAAATCAGAGTTGTCTTTACAGCCTTCCTCATCTTTTCCCATTAGGCCTTGATTTAAGGATCTCAAGTATTCAAAATTCCTAATCAATTGAATGAGGACTGTCACTCGGTCATAGAAATTCTTAGACCCATAATTGTAAGCATGAACTTTTTAACCGAGATCAATCGAGTTGATGGATTTCACAATCAGTCACAGCATTCTATTGTTAGCCTGGTTGGATGAAGATGATGCTTTTAGTTTAACAACCCTCTCATCCTGTTCAGAACCAAAGAGAACATTGCTCCAGTTTATTGATCTCTGGATCATTCTGGAAGGAACTCGATCACTATCTTCCCCACCGGATGCTTCATACCCATCACTTGTAGACCACGGCAATGAAAATCCCTTCTGAGCAGCCATATTGACAGCATGTAAACCTGTTAGCCGTCTTGATTCTTCGGCTCCTGATGAGGAGACCCGAAATGGATGAATATCTGGTGAGTCTAAACTGCTCTCAGGTGAAGAGGCAACAATCCCTACAGAACCTGACATAGCTTGGCTTGTTTGAAAAGCACTTCGAGCTTCCAGTTGAAGAGGTGCCAAACTACTTGACGTATCATTGACACCTTTGTCAGCAGCTTTAGCAGAAATGTTCATCAAGGGCTCCAGGGGTATGTCAGCTGGAAGATGCACCCGCTTAGACAGTTGTCTTCTGTTGCCATCAGGTCTTGGGAACATTCGCCGTCCACTGCTGCCAAAGCTGCTGTCCACTTCTAGTCCAAAAGGGGCTTCGCGTCTCACAACAGGCTGCAGGATTTTGGACCTTTTCCTTGCTTCTGCCGCAGCTTTAGAAACATCTTCTGCATTTAACCGTGCCAATGTCCATGGACTGATCTTGACTGCTCCCGGGTTCTTCTTCTTACTCCATTCCTCCCGTACCATTTTTTTCCCAAATGAACTCACAGATGCAATATCAGGGGGAACGACATCAAACTGGCAGCAATATACAAACAACTCTCAGCTTAACCAATCCAGCAAAAAATAAACTGTGTTTATAATGTACAATTCCATATCCAAATTAATTCTCTTGCAGAGGAAGGCTTTGTCAAAATTACCTGATCTTCGAGGAACAGGCGTGGTGGTGTACACCATGCACCCCTGTGAAAAGTAGAAAAGGAACTAGCACTACTTAATCCAGTAAGAGAGCTGGCAGGGGACATTTGCGGACTCTGCTGAACACCAACTCCTTGTTGCTCTTGCTCCTGCTCCCGTAATGCGATTATGTAATCATATGTGCTGATTCCCTGAGGCTCATTCACGGATCACCTAATTAGCTTATTAGCATTTTTTTTTTCTTTCTTTCTTTACTTTTTAATACTCATTAGGATTCGACTTGTGCAAGATAAGACACGGAGAAAATTCAAGCCTCTCCGCAAGAGTATTAAAAGATAACATCCTTCATATGTTAGAAAATTTTTGGCAAGCATACCTTTTTTATGAGTAAAATGTGAAAGAAGAATAACTGTGCGAGAGGTAATGTCGCAATCATAGCCAAAATGGTGCACAATGCCTGTAATAGTAAGAAATAATACTACTTAGCTTAACATTTTAAACTGAAGGGTGCTAGTTATTAATATATTTCTTTTCTGTTATCTCCTACACACTATAGTTAGCTGAACGGTGCCATTGTAAGTCGATTAATTGGGGGGGGGGACAACGATTAAGGTATTAACATAATACTTACAATCACAATAACGAATGGAACCAAAGAGAAACTGCTTCCTAGCTTTGATGAAATATCGACAGAAAACTGCTTCCGCTCAATGAAACAGCTGATAAGTACAAGGATTCCAGTCGACCATTGTAGAATAAGCTGCAATCTCAAGCCCAAGGTGGACAAACAATGTATAAACCTGTCAATATTCACTTAAAATGAAAATGACTAGAAAATAAAAGGCTTACTCTGGGTTTTCTTCGTTTCTGGCAACAGAGGAATGGCAGCAACCTCATGATGGTATATGGCATAGGAATTATTCATGGATTTGGTGTTTGATTGGAATATATAAGGACAAGATAAAACAGGCTAATTGTTTTAAGTTCCGAATTGAGCAATGGAACATTGCTAATTGATTATTGGAATGCTGGTAAAAAGAATACAAGATGATATTGTTGTTACCAAAAAAAAAGCTTGTGTTGTTGTTCTCAGAGATCATATGATCTGAGATGCTTCTAAGAAAGAGGATGGCTATAAAGGAATCCGGGATCTCAAAGGAATATACAGTATTACATGTTGTAATACAATGATTCTGATCTGATCCAAACACAGAAGATAGAGACAGTGCTTACCAATAGAAGAGCAGAAACCATCAGAGTGAAAAATTGTCGGTAGTTCCTTCTGCCTATGCAATTGTTTAGCCACTAGAAGAAAAAAAAAAGCACAAGGGAATACAAGAAGCATTAGCAGAATGTAAAGTTGATAAAGTATATCCAGCAAATGAAGATCCAGCGGTACCCTGCAGTGGTGATCGAAACGGTCAACACATTTGTTGCAGATTCTGCAGTGCTTGCTATATTTGAAAACCTGACAAGAATAATAAACGTAATAAATATAAATTATTTATGATGTTGAAACAAAAGGCGATAGCTTAAAAGTTAAGACTGATGCAAGATCCATGAGCCTCAGGACCATTATGTATTTTATCAAATAAAGCAGGTGTCAATCCAGGATATCCTTTCCCATAAAATTCCTTTTGCAGACATTTTCACCGAAATTGAAAAACAGGAATGGTTGACTTCTGAACAACATGCCATTAAAATCCAATCATAGACTATGGCTAAGTTACTCTGTCTTGGGATTAAGTGTCGGACAAGGATATTTGTCTGACAATGGTATGTTCAATATTTTTCTAAGTTTTTCCATGTATGTGGAGGATCCTAGAAGGGTCAAATCACCGTACCCATGTTTGCATATGCTTCGTACACAAGTACTTAAAGAAAAATGAAGAGTCAGAGCAACATAGGACTATGGAACTATTTTTTCCCCTATAAAGCTATGTCAACATAAGGAAAGTAATGTAATAATCATTTGATAAAGGAGAAGAAAAAATGACAGAACTTTAAAGAGATCAAATGCTTATGTACCTCAACTTCACACAAACTGCAATAGAACATGCCATTTTCACTCATGTGTTGCTCAAAAGAGTCGTCATTTGAGCTAGAGCATTTGCAGATAAAAGCACAAGGAGAGGAAATCCATAGCAAACAAGATGACTGCTTCGATGACGCATTGTTTCCCTCGATATCAACACCGGTGTCTTTCAAGGTTTCATCTGTAACAGCTGCATCCTTTTCCAAATTCTTTCCTCCAGCTGAAGTAGCATTATCATCATGCACGGATGTAGTTGAATCCCCACCTAATTTAGAATCCTTTGGTCTGGAATACTTTCCGTTTTCAGGAATTTTGAGATACCTTTTAGACTTGAAAAGTCCAGGATCCGCTGGATCTGCTGCCGCACACCAAATATATAGGCCAAAGCAACATGTAATCTAGAAGGGTGATAAGGACACATCAAAAAGAATAAAAGAGAGGAGCACTATGGTTGCCATATATAACTTGCTATTATATGCAGCATTATAGTACCGTTAGTTATTGCTTATGGACAAAGCTTGGGAAATGACTCAACCACGCATGCTTACATTGAATTATAGAATTCATTATGACTTGCAGACAAGACTCAGGAAACGAATCAACTATTCATACTTAGCACACAAAAATTGCTAGCATATTTCATGACATCCATGAATGCAATTTAAACCATGCATTAAATCTAAACTAAAAGGCTATGCCAGAGCCCAAGACTTGAGTCTAATATACCGGTTGTAATCATCTATAGTGCTAACACACACTTTAACCAGCGTATCATTAAAGTTCAAAGAACTGTGCTCCTACAGGCGAGCTTGCTCATAACCATCAAATCTGCATTGGGATTTCCTGCGCCACAAAAATCAGCAACCAGGATTTTCCTGAGCTAGACTCAGTTAGGCCATGCGCAATTGCATTACATTAAACAGCATGGGATAATTCAGAAGGGAAGGGAAGTTCTTTTTTTCTTTTTCTTTTTTTGGCATAATAGCCAATGTAATCTAAGTAAATTCAAATGTTGATATTCAGGAAAGAACAACAGTTTCAATTTATCAAATTCCTGCCAGCAGATAACTATGTTCACAATTATCCTAAATTTATTGGCTACTATTGTACAGTTTCTAAGAATTCTGGGCTCAGGATCATTAGAATTGAAAATACCCGCCAGAAGTCTTTCTGATTAAAGTATTATTTTACGAGAGTGTTCATCACACTTGCATTAGATGTGTCGCTAAGTACCCCATTCATAGCAAAGACTTAAACCCAAGTCTTTGAGTTCTTAAAGTTAATTTTTTAGATCTCTTTGCCTCCTGTGATGAAATTAGAGGAAAAAAAAACCAGAGTGATAAAAACAAACACATGAATCAGAGACCAACAAGCAAAGAAAACACAGATCTCAGTTCTTCCTTCCAACCACTAATAAAATTCAAGGAAATTTTTGAAATGGCTTACAAGAGGAGTATAGATTCCCATCACAATATATTGAAACATCTTCTTCCCGACAAAAGGAGCAAAGAACACATAGAAAGCAAATCCAAGTGCCAAGAACACAGCAACAGCTACCACCTTCACAAAGCCAAGTTAAAAAAAAATAACTTTGCTCAATACCCATAATCGGAAAAATAGAATAGCTCAGAAATTTAACAAAGAAAGAGGAACAGCAACAAGCACCTGGAGTGGATGGTACGGAAGCTGCCATCCATGATTCCTCATTTCCTCTTAAAATGTTGCAGCCCAGCAAAAAAGTAGAGAAGAAAAACAAGAGTAAAAGAGTATGATTCTTTTTCGAGCTGGTTCTTGCCTATACTTATTTTCTAACACTTTCCCTCATTTTCCGGGGAAAATAAAGATCACTCATTGCACTAGGCCACCAACCAAACAAAAGCAGCATTACCCTGTTTTTTTCTTTCAAGGGTCTAATCAGAAATTATAAAAAAATGGAAAGACTAAAAAAAACACAACCAAAAAGAACAAGGAATTTGAAGATAGAATTGGACAGCGAGGTAACCTTTGTCTGGTTCACTCAATCATAGCCCTGCCTCATGCAAGACAAGGGCTAGTCTCTAAGGTTTGGGTTTTTCTTTTCCATGTTTATAATTACCTTCACAACCCAGCATTTACTTTTTCATAATATATATTTTTTTTCTTGCTTACAGTGTTGCCTTTTTCACTGGAGCAAATCATGTCTCATAGGCCCAGTGCATCGGGGCAGACAGAAGTTTGGTTTGACCTTTTTGTGATTGTTTCTAAAATTCCCTCATATTTTTTATGTCCAAAATACTTGTAGGTCCCCAAGTGATTCAATCAACATTACTCATTTATTAAATTTCTGTTTCCTCAACTTCTTCTTTCTTGGAAATTCAGTTTTTTAAATTAAGACATGAACTACAAAGATTTCGAAATTAATAACAATGGAAATAATCGATAAGATTTTAATTTCAAATTACTAAGTGTTCTTTTGTAGAAATCCATTGGCACAATTGAAGAGACAATGGTAAGGAAACCCACAATTCTTTAATGGCATATTCCACTAAATTATTTCAACTTACTTTTTTTTTCCCTTCCTTTTGAAATTCCACCATTAATTGCAGATCGTAGTGTTGGGAACTGACTTTTTTGTCTTAAATTTTTTTTTTTTATTCACTAATTCTTGTTTCATTCTGTAAATTACTTCTTGCTGTCAAGATACTAAAGGGCCCTGTCGCTAATATAAAATGGGCCAAGAGACCAAAACTACGGTGGTTGCAGTAGCCTTCGGAGTCTTGGCACCAACTTGGCTGACTTCTCCCTTTCGACTCTCGCTCTGCTTACAGTCCTTTCTTCAATGACCACCCTCTACATGCCATTATTTAGATCATGCACCAATCTCAGATCACTAGCACTACTCCATGCCCACCT
Source organism: Adansonia grandidieri (assembly GCA_038382065.1). NCBI lineage: Eukaryota > Viridiplantae > Streptophyta > Magnoliopsida > Malvales > Malvaceae > Adansonia > Adansonia grandidieri. The sequence continues at coordinate 16,204,606 of JBBYHK010000013.1, read as the reverse complement.
CTTAGTTACCGGGCTTCACCATGACCCACTCCCTTCCACCAAGCTCATTGAATCCTATGCCCAAATGGGTTCCTTCCAATCTTCAAAACTTGTTTTCAAAAGCTTCCCAAACCCAGATTCTTTCATGTGGGGTGTGCTAATAAAATGCTCTGTTTGGAACAACTTATTTCAAGAAGCCATTTTTCTCTACCTCACTATGATAAAGAATGACCAAGTCCAAACCAGTAACTTCATATTTCCTTCGGTTTTGAGGGCTTGTTCTGGTTTTGGTGATCTGGGTACTGGTGAAATGGTCCATGGGAACATAATAAAAAATGGGTTTGAGAGAGATACTGTTATTCAGACTTCGCTTCTTTGCATGTATAGTGAAATGAGATGCTTAAATTATGCTAAGAAAATGTTTGATGAAATGACAATAAGAGATTTGGTTTCGTGGAGTTCGATTATTTTGAGTTATGTTGAGAATGGGAAGGCAAATGAAGGGTTAAAGATGTTTCGTTTAATGGTTTTAGAAGGTATTAGACCGGACTCGATAACAATGCTTAGTGTAGCTGAGGCTTGTGGTGACTTGGGATTTCTTACGTTAGCAAGGTTGGTTCATGGTTATATAGTGAGAAGGAAGATCGAAATTGATGGTTCATTGGCTAGTTCTCTTCTTGCAATGTATAGCAAATGTGGTGACTTGGCTAGTGCCGAGAGGATCTTTCTAAATGTAACGAACCGGAGTACTGCATTGTGGACAGCAATGATTTCTGGCTATTATAGAAGTGGTAGGTTTTCAGAAGCGTTTAAATCTTTTGTTGATATGTTAGACTCTCGTGGGGAACCCAATTCAGTGACCATGATGAGTGTTTTAGGTTCTTTTGCAGGGTTAGGTTGGCTTAGAGAAGGGAAGTTGGTTCATTGTTACATAATTAGGAAACAAATGGATCTTGACTATGATGTTTTAGGGCCAGCTCTCATAGACCTATATTTGAAATGTGGAAAGTTGAACTATTGTGAGAATGTTCTTCACATAGTTGGAGGAAGAAGTATTGTGGCATGGAATATGCTCATATCAATTTGTACCGAGAAAGGTTTGTTAACTCAGGCATTGGCACACTTCGTGCAGATGCAGGCCAGGGGATTAATGCCTGACTCATTTGCCCTTGCAAGTTCTCTCTCAGCTTGTGCAGATGGAGGTCTATTGCTATTCGGACAACAGATACACGGTCATATCATCAAAAGAGGCCTTTCGGATGAGTTTGTCCACAATTCGCTAATTGATATGTACTCGAAATGTGGTTTAACAGAATTAGCATACATGATATTTGATAAGATCGACGAGAAAAGCGTTGTAACTTGGAATTCTATGATTTGTGGATTCTATCAAAATGGTAATTCTGCAGAGGCAATTAGCCTCTTTGATCAAATGTACTTAAACGGTCTTGAGATGAATGATGTCACCTTCTTAAGTGTAATTCAAGCGTGCTCCAATTTGGGTTATCTTGAGAAAGGAAAATGGCTTCACCACAAGCTCCTTACCTATGGTGTGAGCACAGATCTCTATATAGATACAGCTTTAACTGACATGTATGCCAAGTGTGGAGACCTTCGAACGGCCCAAAGAGTTTTCGACAGCATGTCAGAAAAAAGTGTGGTGTCATGGACTGTAATGATTGCCGGATATGGAGCACATGGTAGGGTGAATGCTGCCATCTCACTCTTCAATCAAATGGTAGAATCAGGTGTAAGGCCTAATCAAGTTACCTTCATGAACATCCTTTCAGCTTGCAGTCATGCAGGATCTATCGAGGACGGAAAATCTTATTTTAACTCGATGAGGGATTTTGGTGTTGAGCCTAACCCAGAACATTATGCTTGTATGGTTGACCTCCTAAGTCGCGGTGGTGATCTCAACGAAGCGTATAGAATCATCAATTCGATGCCATTTCCTGCAGATGCAAGCATTTGGAGTGCCTTGCTTAACGGTTGTCGAATCCACCACCGGGTGGACATGATCAAAACCATTGAACAAGACCTTCTACATATTAATACAGATGACACTGGATACTACACATTGTTATCAAATATATATGGTGAGGAAGGAAACTGGAAGGAATTTGACAAGGTGAGATCAGCAATGAAAGACATAGGTCTTAGGAAGGTTCCTGGGTATAGCTTAATTGAACTTGATAAGAGAATTTATAGATTTGGAGTTGGATTTAATTCTCTTTTGCAAACTGAGGGAACTCTCAGTTTCTTGGAAAATTTCCAAAATTTGACTCAAGAACATGTTTGCTACTTAGATAATGAATAATTTGATGATTGACAGTGTCATAACTTCATAATTTTCATATTATATATATATATATATATTTTTTTTTTTTTTTGAATTTTTAATTTCATAATTTGTTAATAATTTTATTTGTAGATAACATTTCAAAAATCAAGTTTTCAGGAAGTCCAAAACTCAAACATTTTCAATTTTTTTTTTAATTTTAATTACATAAAACATCATAGAAAATTATAATAAAAATTTGTTGAGGTTGATCCTAAAAAAATATAAAGCAATATATTATAAATTGAAAAGGGGTGAGTATTACTATTCTAAAAGTGGTGAGAGAATTATAATAATAGTAATAATGATTGAAATTGATCGGTGAAAGGTGATTGGGCAACTGAGTATCTTTCAAGCTGCACGCAAAAGTTAGATCTTCTCCCATTCTCCCCTCCACGCGCCTGTTCTTGCCGTGTACCCCAATCTCTTTCCCGGTTCCTCTTTGTACACATTAATCACACTCATAAAAGCACGTAAAAAAATATTTTTTTAAAAAAATTATTTTATTTTAAAAGATAATAATTTAAAAAATAAAGAAATTATTTTTTAAATTAAAAGATAAACTAAAATGAAAGTAGTTTTTAAATAATTATTTTTTAAATTAAAAAACTAAAAAAGAAGTAGTTTTTAAGCTTTTGTATGGTAATTTTTTTGGTATATAGTGGAAAGTCACTTGTGTTATAAGCTATTCAAAGATCAAGGAATCTGCTTAATATAATGTTTGGTTCATATTATATCAGATTTAAACATAATATTTAATGATTTGAAGTTAAATATTTTTTGAATAAAAAGATTTTGTGTAATTTATCATAAAATTAAAAGAAAAAAAAAAGAATTATGGGCCATTTGATATGGTTTGAATTTGATCACATAATTTTTATAGCATATTAAATACTTAATAGTTTCACCTACCTAACATAAATACGGTAAAATCAATTGTTTGGCCATGTAAAAAATCTGAAATTAATTCTCTCAACCATCATCGATGTGGTTTATGATAGTTGTCATTCATTATGTAGTCAACCATTTATTATTATTATTATTATTATTATGGCCATTTAGTTTATTAAAAGAAATTCACAAGATAAGAGAAAGGCAAAAGGC
>JBBYHK010000013.1:16085834-16097247 GCA_038382065.1 Adansonia grandidieri | reverse complement strand
TTTTTTTTATGGACTAAAATTAGGATTATTTTGCCTGTACCATCAAAATCCATGAATTTGGTTCAATAGTTAATAGTATATATTTTCTCTTTAAATTTTCCCTAAAATAAAAAAAAAATCTAAGAACATTTTAAATAATGTTTGTTTCAATTATTTACTATTTTATATAATAAATAATATTTTAAATAATTTAATATCTACTGTAAAATTTATCCAAAGGTCAGGTGACAAATTGGGCTTTGCAAACGGTTTTGGAAATTCGAGTCACTTTAAATTAAATTATTTGTTAATGATAAAATATTTTATTTAAATTTAATTATATAAAAATAATAAAATAAATTTTTGGACTGAATTCATTTAAAATATTTTTAAAATTTTCAAGCAGAGATCTAGCAGGTAAAATGACCTTTTTTTTTTTTTTTCCCTTTTTTCCTTTTGGCTCTAAATAATGGAGAAAAAAGTTCCACCCAAGTTAATTTCTTTGGGGGGGAGGGGGGTGCTGTGGGGAACAAAATTGATGCAGCAGGGCCAGGCACGTTACCAGTGAAGCTCAATGGATTCAATTTGCCAATGGTTTTACATGAAGCAGTCTTCACATCTTATAATTATCATTGCTGAATTCAAGAAAAATTAATACAATAGATACGATTTTTTTTCCTATAAATATCTACTTAACCGGTACCTGAACACTGGTTAACATTTCCCTCATCATATTAGCTATACCCAAATACTTCCTCTTAAACTGTTCTATCCACTCTCCATTTCTAGCACCATCAGTATGTATAACGAAACAACGTAATCAAAGGATTTAATAGGCTATTCCTATAAGCACTTGATCTTATATGTATATATATATACACACACACACACACAAACCTATAATCACCCTTGTAATTGTCAACTAGGAAGCTTGAACCAACTGTTTCTTATTCAGCAATTGGATTCAAAGTTAGTCTTAGAATTCCAAAAATCATCGGCCATGTAGTTACATAGAGCCATACTTAAAATACCTATGTTACTCGGACTCGGGTATATAACTAACATGTATATGTTAATTTTTTTCAGGTTTTTTGTGTATATGGAAGGTTATATCCCCATACTCATGTCAAGAAATGTTTTGAACATGGGTGTTAAACACAGATATTTCAAAAAACCAAAGAGCCGAAGCAACATAGCTTAAGACAATAAAGACTACAATTTCATTTTATCAGAGTGTTTACAAAGCATATATCTTCTCAAGATCAGAATTATAATCATCAACATCTGATATATTTGCTGAGTATGACCATGAGAAAGACTTACTCCCACTTGCCCTTTTTATTCGTCTCTGAGAATCACTCCGGAAAATCCCGAAATGTTGTCGGAAAACGAAATAGCACATGCTGGCAAGGGTTCCGACCAGAATCGGAGCTCCAACTATGGTTATAGTAACAGCCATCCATGAACTCCCTTTGCCTACAACCACAAAAGCTATGGCTAAAAATGCTCCGCAAGTGCAAGCACAGGCAGCCCACATCAGCTTGTTAACGACTGATACGACCTGTTTCTGAGCAGTTGTGTCCCATGCAACCAATGTGATCTGAACAACGACAACGGCAAGTGATATGAAGAGCGACGTCGCATTCAGGAGGCAGAAAACTTGGAAACCGACCTGATCGGCTATCCTAGCCTTCCCTCTATCAATTTCATTGGTTACATATTGACCAGGCAAGTTGAAGATAGCCAAGAAAGCTATCGAAGCAAACAGCACAGCAACAACAGTGACAGAATTCGTCGTGTTCTGGACTGCTTCTCGATGAAGTTTCCGAAGATCCTTGGCGATTCTGGAAACCCTTCGGTTTGTTTTTTCGTATTGTATGAACTGTGAGTGCACCTCATGCTTGATATCACTCACAGTTCTCTTGAGTTCCATTGTTTCATCTACTTGACCGACATATCTAGCATGCTTGGCACCTGCATCTGTCAAAGCTTCTGTAATTTCCAGCGCGGATTCTCCATACTGGAGTTTATCAGCCAAATCCATGGCAGTTTCATGCTGATTATTTATGGCGTTAACATCAATCGATCTATAAGTTAGCAACAAGCTCACAATCTGAAAAACCGAAAACAGAATATAAGGGGAGGAACAAGGCCGGATATGTCTGTCTATCTTTTTTTCTAAGTTTTTCCATGCATTTAGAGAGTCATATCCCTACACGCATCTCTGGAAATGTGTTGCACATGGGTAAGCAAAATATACCTGTGGACGACACTTCCTTGTAGCTACGTGCAACACCGTGTTCCCCTTTTTGTCGCGTTCGTTCAGTATGGAGTGATCGGTGAGCAAGATTTCATAGACGACAGCAGGACACTGACCCTTGACAGCCATATGAAGTGCAGTTTGGCCTTTCTTATCTTTGATGCTGACGATTCCTTGATCGCAATCCATAAGAGCTTTTACTATATTAATAAGACCATATCTCGCAGCTGTATGCAACGCCGTCTTCCCATTTTGCCGGACTATCCTTACGCTGCTGGCTTTGGCACTCAGTATTGCATGTACCACATCCGAATGACCTTTGACAGCAGCCGAATACAGGGGGCTCGTATTTGAAGAGTCGCATATCTCGCAAAGCTCCGGCCAAATGCTAAAAAGTTCCTTCACTATACCTACAAATACGATAACATAAATCCATAATGACCAATCACAATTCGTACAAAACTATGTCACACGGATTTTTCGTTTTCTCAAAGTACCTGTGTCCGACATCTACATTCTACACATATTCGGACATGAGTATAAGGATATGATCGTCCAAATATATAGAAAAACCTAGAAAAATTTTAGCATACTCATATTGGATATATATATATATATATATATATATATTTACCCTAGCCGGGTAACATAGATAGAAAGTAAGCACTTGAGGCATAAGGCAACAATAACAATCTTATATGTTATGTTGCTCCGACTCCTCATTTTTTTTTTTTTTAAGTACAAGTACCCAACATCCATAGCCGTTGTACATCTAGACATAGGTATGAAGATATGACCCCAAAATACAATAAAAAAACTTCTAAAAAAATTAAAAATACCCATGTTTGACACATATCTAAATCAGATACTATACCTAAATCTGAGTAACATAGCCTTACATATAACATACTCAATTTTACTTTGATCAGGACATAGCCACATTGTTAACCATCCTAAATCACATGGAAGTCTATTTTGCAAGGCTGCACAAACAAATACCCACTTTCAGCTCAAAGTTTTTCGATCTTTGTCCAAGCATCCTAATCTGTTTTACGAGCTAAAATCAATTCTGTTCGGAAATCTGTGCTAGCCCATCCCTAAAAGTGGCTTGTATTTTAGTCTGCTTTATTAGTTATGCTCCTACAAATTATCTGGATATACCAAAAAAGATTTACAATCTGATAAGGTTACCACGAAATATTTACTCATGGTTGGGGCGAGCTCTTCTATTCGGGTTCATGTTTCTCTTGACTCTATGATTGACATAATGATTGTGGGACACTAGTATCTGTGTTTGACATCTATAGGCTTATTTTTTTTAAGTTAGAAGGCGATACTCGTACTCCTATCCGAATATGCGTAAAATACCGATTTTATCACATAGAAAAGATTTACAATCTGATAAGGTTACCACGAAATATTTACTCATGGTTGGGGCGAGCTCTTCTATTCGGGTTCATGTTTCTCTTGACTCTATGATTGACATAATGATTGTGGGACACTAGTATCTGTGTTTGACATCTATAGGCTTATTTTTTTTAAGTTAGAAGGCGATACTCGTACTCCTATCCGAATATGCGTAAAATACCGATTTTATCACATAGATCAGAATTAATCCCTTCACCCCACCCCACGAAAAGAAATTTTCATCAAAATCAGGCTAAACAGTTGAACCCATTCTCAGAAATTAAGGCAAGGGATCAGAATTCATACCCAAATGTCCTAACTTAGCAGCAACATGAAAAGTGTTCATATCAGATTTAGACCTGATCTTAACAACTTCAACATCACAGAACTTCAGCAAATAACTGAAAATCTCTTGGAAATTGTTCTCAGCGGCAATATACAAGCCAGTCGCTCCTCCTGACTCACTTTGTGCAGCCATCAGATCATACACCGCTGATGATGACACATGATCAGGCGGTTCATCTTTGATCATGTTGCCCAACAACTCCTTGACAGACTCGAGATCCCCAGATCGAACGGCTGCAAAAAAAGACCGCTGAGTAAGGAAACGTAAAGGCTTTGACTCCATCACAGTCCCAGCTTCTTTCTTCTTCTTCAGCTTTTCACTCTTCAAAAGGTTGGTTTTTTCCTTTTTTCTTAAAGCCTTTTGGGGTTTCTTTGCTGTAAAGCATAAATGGAGCTATGGGAGCTATGATTATTGGTGGCCTTTGAATTTCTTTACAAGCTTTTATTATTATATATATATATATATATAAATTGACTGAGAAATGAAATGGGGTCTTCACTATTTGCAAAATTATGTGGCAGAGTTTGACTGCTAAAGGAGAGAAAAGAAGCAAGCAAACCAGGTCATAATTCCCTTTTTAGCCCAACAAATGATTCAGTATTTTCACTTTTGGATTTTTGGTAATAATCCAAATAATCAAATTAACAGTTGTCATGTCATCGTCCTAAGAATCTCAGGTTCTTAGGGTATATAAATATATATATATATATATATTTACATGTTGACACACACACTTGCAGACTTGCTCTTTCCTAGGTAAGCTGCTCTTTTTCGGACAAGTCTTAGCAATCTAACCCTTGTTTTTGGAAGTACTGTTGTTTGCCCTTTTGTGATGGTAACTTTCTTGTCTACTCTTAGTTGTCTTCTATACTTTCACAGATAATTTTTAATATGATAAATATAACAAATATAATAAATATAATATGATTAGATATATTTATTGGTTGAGTTAGATTATAATATGAATTTTTTTAATCAAATTTAGGTTAGACTTGATTTAAATTCGTATTGATTTAAAAATTTATATAAATTTTTATATTAATATTTATAATTAAATTTAACTAAAAATATTTTTTATTGAATAAGCAATAACTCAAGCCAAACGTGAAGTTTAAGAATATTTACTCAAGTTCAATCCAATATAAACCTGATGAATTATTCGACCCATGAACAAGTTTAGACACAAAATAATTAAATGTGATTAGCAAGACAATTAATACACGAATTTTTGTTAAATAAATATATTTACATTTTATTTTTTTACGTTACTAGTATAAAAAAATAAAATACGATATATGTATATATATATATGTATTATTAAATATATATTTTTTATTTATATTTTTTCGTTTTTGGGTTAAGGATCAGCTTCCAAAGAAAAAAAAGCCACTATATAAGATATTTTCATATTCCTACTAAAAGAAATTCAATAAAGTAGTAATAATAATAATAATAATAATAATAATAATAATAATAATTTCAATTCTCTTGTGACCTTGGATTTGACTGGAAAATATAAATCAGTTTGAAATTAGATTAAATTCTCTATGACTTTGAAACAAATTCAGCCTGAAATTTCATTTCTACAAGTTATTTAATTAGAGCTGCAATTTTATTTTATTTTTCTTCCTAAAAAAGGACTTAAAACAGCCCCTTATTTGACCTTTTGGACAAGGTCTGGACCCTTTGAGCTTTTTTCCATCTTCAGCTAACTGAAAAACAACAGAAATGGGGCTCACTGATACCCTTCTAGATGCGTTCATAGCTGGGGTTCGGTTCGAAAATTTTTTATTATTTTATTTAAATTTAAATTAAATTTAAATGAAAGATCAAAAATTTATTTTATTATTTAAAAATTTTAAAAATTTATTTATATTAATATTTATAATTAAATTTTAATAAAAATTAAATTTTGTTATTTAAATTAACTCGACTTGGATTAAAATCTTGGTATACAAGTTATAGATGTAGTAACTTTATAGTTAGTTCGGATCAAACTTAAATTGGATGAGCTTGCTTCCAAGGAGCCCAAAATTCAGGTAATAAAAAAAAGAATAAAATAAAATATTATTAAAACAATAAAGAAGGAATAAAAAATCTCAAAGTATTTATGAGATAATATTTTGTAAGTTCAGATTTTAAATCTCAAGTATTTATAATTTTTTATTTTATTTTTAAATTATAATTTTTATATTAAAAATAAAAAAAAATTATTTATTAATATTTTAAAATATTTTACGTATTTAATATATTATTTTTTAAAAAATATTATCTTAATCAATGTAAAAAAAATATTTTAATTTAGATAAATGAAGTTGATATAAATGAAAAAGGACGGCAGACAAGCATATTACTGTGTAATTATTGATCGCAAAGACTTTCAAAAGTGTTAGAGATAGATTTAATAATTCAGATATTTATATTAGGTTTATATATTTTTATATATTATTATTATTATTAAATTTAAAATATTATAAATATTAGATTTAAATGTACATAAAATAAAATTTGAAAACTATTTTATATTTATAAAATTAATAAATAAGTAAAATTTTATCATATTATTTTTATTATGTATTGATAAAATTTATTTATTAAATTAAATTATCAAAATTATTTTAAAATTTTTAAGTAAAAATAAAAATAAGAAAATAAAGTATTGATAATAATATATTTAAATATGAATTTATATATGATTTAAAATATTATATTATATATATATATATATCTTTAAAATACAAATAAAATAAAATGTTGAAAATATAAAAATAACCTTCTACCGGAGGTTTCTATTTCCACAGGGCCCAATGGAAAATTGCACTCCCCAACGCTTCCCAGCTGCAGTGGAGGCTGTTTTCCCAAAGAGCGTCCAGTGCAGTTGGGAGCCCCCAACGAGGGGGTCCCTAAGTAGTACTGGAGTATTGGACCATCGAAAGTTCTGCACAGTAGTTGGTCGTCTGCGACTCCAATTCTAAGGCCAAACTCCCTCTAACTGTCCATCTTTCTCACTCTGCAACTTTCTTTTCCTCTACTTTTTCTCTCAACTTTTTGGTTTTTGGGTTTTCTCTTTTCACTCAGATAAATAACTTTTTTTTCTTTGTTTTGAAGCGATCAAAAGAAGAAATGGGTTCAGAAGAATCAAGGGTTGTTGGTAAGTTTTCTATCTTCTAGGCCCTAGATTTCTCTCATTTGTTTCTTCAAATTTCCCAGCTTTTTATTATTATCAGTGATAGTTTGTTTATCATTCCTTTGTTAATGTAGCCATAAAGGGTATGTCGCATCTCGGGTTTTTTTTCTTTTTATTGTGTGATAATCCATGGTTTTGGTAGAAAGTAGGGTTTTAGCTTAGATATTTGGTGTTCTTTTGTTTAGTTTAAACTTCCTGTTTTCAAATGCTTGAGAATGGAATTTTTGTGCTTGTATCAATATTCTAGGTGTAAATTTTGCTGACTTTGCTGGTGAAAATCTTTACAAAATTTTGATTGTTTTAATGGGTTTTATTGCCGGTGTCAAATAGGCTTAAATAGTGGAAATATTTGTGATTATGAGTTTGGAACTTTGTGTATGGAAAGTATCAGATATTGTAGGAATATATTGAAGGAAATTGGAATGATGGAAAGCCAGTGTCTTGATTTCTTCTAGTTCTTGCGATTTTTGTTTGGCCATTGACTTTTATCTCTGATAAAACCTTGCTTGAATTTGGGTTAAAATAGTTTGATTCTTTAAACACCAGTTTCCTTTTGGGCTTTCTATTCTGAAATAGTCTTCTGTGTTCAAGTTAGCTATACTTCTAGCTGGAACTGAGACATTGTAATATGTTAGAACTTAAAACTAATTAGATCTGGCAACATTTGTCGAGTGTACCTTTTTCCAAATAAGGAATATTGATGTTGATTGCTTGCATTCTAAAAGAAGAAGCGATAACTTTAAACAGGTATCATCACTTTCTTTTGCTTGACCCCTTTTTCCGGCCATAAAATTTTCCATGGCTCTAAAATCATATCTTGCTTTTCTCCTTAACCATATTACAGCATGCCTTTGGCCATTGAGGATCACCAGTCTTGGCTATTGAGAAGTGAACTTTTCTTGGTATCAATGCCTTTTTGGCACTTAAAGTTATGCTGTGTCATTTGATCTCAGAAGGCTTTGGGTGCAATCTCTATTGTGAAACCAACTTGAGAGTTGGGGGGATTATTCCTTCGACTGCTGGCTCGCGGTAGAAGTTTCTCATTGATTGAGTGACAATACTGGCACATATGTTTCTAAATAATGTAGCCAAAAAGTATGCTATTTATGATGGCAGAGTTTATTTTTGTCTCTATATTTGGTTTTTTGTGCTTGTTCATGGTTACGATTTAACCTTGTTAATTATGAACTTGGTTTTTTGTCTCTATGACTGGAACTTATGACATATGCTATTGTATGCTATCAGGATCACATCAGTTATTTCTGTGTTCTTCATTGACTGTTTTCCATCATTTAACATAATGTGCTAGCGTTTATTTTTAATCTTTAAGCTTTTGCTCTTGAAGAACATTTGCTTTTTATATTTTCAGAAACTGCCTTCAGTAAGATGGACCTGAGGCAAACTTCAAGACTGAATTTATTACTATCCTGACCACAGGGACTAAAATTTCTGGTTTTTGGCAGTGCCTGGGAATTTCAGATTGCTAGAACAGCTTGAGAGAGGTGAAAAGGGAATTGGGGATGGAACTGTTAGCTGTGGAATCGATGATGCTGATGATATATACATGCAGTCGTGGACTGCACTATTATCGGCCCCCCTAACGTGAGTCTCTCTCTGTTTTGCTATATTTTGGTAGTTGGTGCACGCATGTCTCTGAATTGGCGTGCATAAGTACAATGATCAGTCTAAGCCCAACTTTGAAGTTGACATTTACTTTTAAGGTGGCAATTTTAGCTTGAAACATATAAGAAGACAGCACTGCTTTCCACTTAAAATTTTATTTAAAAAAAGCAAGAAATTTCCCTGTACTTCTCTGTTAAGCTGTTTAATGAGTTTCTAGTCTACCATATGAACTTAATGATTACTTTTCCGTATTTTATCACATAATTTACCTGATTTATTCTAAGCATTGTGTCTGAAAAAAATTAAGCTATTACTTTGAGCCTGCGTATAGATACTAAAAATAAAAACACTCTTCCCTCATTATTGATTTTGAGAATTTCTTACATTGTCCTTGTTAATTTGTTGGAGAAGCACTTGGTGCATCTAAATACTTGAACATGCAAAAATGTTATGAACATCCGTTTATATTTATCCAAAAAAAGCATGTCATCATTGTTATCCCTTATGAAACCTGAATGCATGATTATGATGAAACCAGATGAAACTTTAACAAAATTTGCCCATGTGTTTGAATTAAGAAAATCAGAGTTATTCGCGAAAAAGAAGGAAATCAGTGATATGAATCTGATAACATTGCATTTTATTTACGAGTTATTTACGAGTCATGTTTTTCTATGTTACGTAGACTTGAAGTTGAATGTTAGTTATAGGTATGTGTCTAACACGGGTATGCCCAAGATCTTAAAGATTTTTCATATATTTTGTGGATCATGCTTTCTTACTCATGTCCAAATATGTGTCGGACATGTGTACCTTTAAAAAAATGAGAAGTTCGGGTATCATAGCCGTTGATGTCAATCTTAGCAAGTGTTTTTTTTCCCCGTTTTCATTTTATGTAAATTAGAATTTAATTCTGAAAATTGTTATACTGTTATATTCCTTTTCCTTCCATTTGCTTTCTCTTTGAATATTGGGTTCCAGGAAGTAAAGCAAAAGTTTGAATTACATTTCCATATTCATTCACAAGCTTTCCTCATCTGGACAGCTTCTGTGCATGTTTATACCAAATTTGGTACTTCGTGTATTCGTGTATTTGTATCGTGCTTATATTTTTTTTTATATTTCATAATCATATTTAAGGTACTATATATTTATATAAAATTCAATATATTTATAGTTCATATTATATAGATTTTGGCACGTTTATGTACTTATCTCGTGTTCGTCTTGTGTTACTTTCTTGTTTTTTTATTATTATTTTTTTGTCTCATGTCCAAACTTGTCATATTGAGTTTTTGCATTTGAGTCTGCATGAAGATCATGGGTGCTTGTTCAAAAGTAAAATTCTAATAATAAATATTGTAACATTTCCAACATTTTGATTTTAAATCCGCTTCGCTATATTCAACTCGGGAGGTGGGCGGGTCAAAGAGAAGCGAGCGAACGGAGTGAGCGAAGCAATAGCATCCCTGGAAAGCCCCGAAGGGGTATTCCTCGAAAGCTGAAAGTGATAGGGGATGAAGGGGATGTTTACTGTCCTCATTAGGGACAAAGGTATTCGAAGGATACTCGCAGCCTTGGTCTACGGCGTGGTGGAGATTCCATAGCGCGTCATGAGCACCGGGCTAAGGGGCGGTTGAGCAACTCAAGCGAACCGCCCTACCTTACTACAACATAGGGACAGAAGGGAGAAGGTTGTGAAGGTGGCTTCGTTATCCACACTTCCGGTCGGATGAACGGAGGACTGACCGAGCGACCTGGGTTTTCATGAGCGTTCACGTCCTGGGGTGCCTAATGAATTAATAACGTGTTTAGGAATGTCCGTGGAGTATATATCTGCTAAGTTTTTAAATATTCAAATTTAAATTCGCTTAATTTATTAGAAATTCGGCTCTATTTATTTTCCACTTATATTTCAAATTCGCATTTGATTTAAAAAATCATTGTTTATTGGATATTCGAATTTGTCTAATATATAAATTTATTAAATATCTTTAAAAATATAAAATTAAATAATAACTAAATATATACGTAATTATTGGATTCAGAAATTTGAATCTATTATATTCATGTACATAAAGTGAATTCGAATATTTGGTATTATGAATTAAAATCAAAATAAATACGGATAATGTATACTAAAAAAGCTCATATTTTAATTTGTCGCGGATAGTAAATCCGATGTTTGTGTAAATTAGCTGAATTCATACAAAAGTGAGATGTTAAATATTCAATTTTTTTTTGTAATTATCTATTGTCCGTAGACGTCTTTGCTTTGCTGTTTCATCCGAGTAGATTATTATTGTACTTAAGTTCTTTTGATTCCTTGATTAACGCCAAATGAATTGGATTTTAATATTTATTTATTTATTTATTTATTTATTTTTGTCTTTATCATTCAAATTAGATGCCTTAAACTTCATTTACGATCACAAGTTGCTTTTGTTCAACCACAATTCTAAACATTTGTTCGTTTTTGAGATTTTACATTCAAAAGCCTGATTTTTAGGGTTTGTTTAAATGAAGGATTTTGAAGAGAGAATTTATTTTATTATTTTTTTTTGCAGAGAAACTTTGAGATTTTTAAAACGAAATTTCTTTATTTAAAAAA
>JBBYHK010000013.1:16058808-16076208 GCA_038382065.1 Adansonia grandidieri | reverse complement strand
TAATTTGGAGTGGAATGATGCAAAATTCATGGAGTGAATTGTATTTTGTAATCCCTTTATGTCCTTCACTTTTTCTTGCTCCTATTTATTAGCAAGATGATCAACTTCCATCAAACCACATGTTCATATGTTGAGATGTAAGTTAAATTTTTTTATATTTTTATCTAAGTCTGAGTTCAAATAATTTAAAATTTTATTTTATTACTTAAAAAATAAAAATTAAAAAATATTTTTATATTAATATTTATATATTTTTATAATTAAATTTAAATAAAAATATTTAATAATTACAAGTCGAATAAAATTAATTTAAAATAAAAAAAATTCCTGTCCACCAAACCTAATACAGATTGGGTGGATAGCCGGGCCTACTCTAAAACCATTTAACTTTTTATTTCTTTTTGCTTTCTGGTTTTCTCAGACCAATTAATAAATATTAATCAATATATATATATATATATATATATTTGGTTTTAGAAGGTGAAATTTCAGAGAAGCAATCATCAATGGTCGAGGAAATCATTTCACTTTGATGCAATTTTAGCTTTTGAAAGCCATAAAGTTACTTTTAAACCAAATTAAATCATCAAGAGCATGAATTTTTATTGAAAGAAAATGATTAATAAAGGAAAGTGGTGAGGGAATGAAAGGGAAAAAGATTCTTTTTATTTCTCCTATATTGCTTATAGTTACAAAATGCCAGCAATAGAGGCTTATATAAACATATGATCTAAAATCTTTGCTCAAACTTGCCCATGGCCAGTTGGGTTAAGGTTACCTTATTAGTACTAGTATCCATTCGTTGATATAAATTTATCTATAAATCGAAATATTCATGTAAAATCAAGAATTTCGTCATAAAAAAATTAAAATAATTATTTTTTTATTTTAATTTTTTTATTATTAATATTTATCGTAATTAATTATAATAATAAGTATTATATTTACAATCGTACTAAACAAAATTTTATTTATGGTCATAATTTAAATCTCTAATTCAGACATTACCTAAAGAGTCCATTCTCTAAAACCCAATCCTCAACCATAGCCTGAGAATTCAATGGCTGGTCAGCAGGCAAAAGATGTCAGCCCCTAAGACAACAACATTGGTCAATCTCTCCCATTTTTGGACATATCCAGCAACCTCGCCATTCACTCTCCAAATCTTCCTGTCAGCCATTAAGAGCTACCCAATTCCCTCCCATTTCATTTGCCTTCAACCAACCCTCAGTTGGGGTTACACCAATTTTTACATCAAACCATCCTTGGAACAACACCACCCTGGTGTTTTTCACGAAAACTTACACCATGTACTTCACACTCCTCGTCGTATCATCCGCATATACACTAGACATTGTTGTCAAATATAAGTATTTAAAAAAAAAAATAAGAGTCCAAGTAACATAATTTGCAAGGACACTGCAACCCTCGAACTATTGATTCATCCACTCCTAATTCTTTCTTTACCTTGTATATGTTGAGAAACTTGGTCGCTAAACTTATCTGTTAAGGCTTTTTCTTAGTGAAGTCATGCAAAGTGGCCAATCCTGTCAGGGCCTCAGTTCTAGCATTTGTCGCCTCACCCCAGTTCCCCCTCTTAACCAAACTTAATTGCCTCCCATTGTGCTTCCTGTAATTCATCTTTTTGCTTCTTATCGATCAAACCAGAATAATAAGCATAAACACTATGAGTTGCAACCTGAGTTTCAGGGTCCATGAAACCATTGCCAATGGCAACACCTCTGAAATGCACTCTTTCTGAAGCAACCAATCGAGTGTTTTGCTTCAAAATTTAAAACCCAATTGCAGGAACATATTTTCCTGCATAGCTTTCAACGGTAATATAAATTGGGCGTTACGTAAACAAAGGGTCTAATGAGATAAACTGTGTTATTGCAATTAAGTATATTTCTTGAGGAATTGATGCTCTACTCAATCCTGTTCCAATAGGATTATCAAGAAAAAGGAGACCAAATAAGCAATTCCAAGAACCCGGGTTGGGCCCGAAAGACAAGTGTTCGACGTTTTGCCTGTGAGAGGATACAACATGCCCGGTTCCAAGCTCGAAGAAATTTCATGGAAAAGCAGCCAGGGCCACCTTGGGGTTTCGGAAAGCTGTGAAATGGGAGCTTGGGCTTCATAGAAAGTGTAGAAAATGGCGGAATCGGAAGCGGGATTGACTGGGAGGTAGCCAGATTTCGTAGGTAAGGCTTGTTTGGGGAAGAGAGGAGTTGAAGTAGTGAGATGGCGGAAGAAGAAGATGAAGAGCAAGCAAGTTTTTGTGGTTAACTCTCCGTACCTTATTGTCGGAATATGATGACAAATTTGTTGATCGTCAGCATTTAAAAAAATTACAAATATAATTATTTTTATAAAATATTTAATAATTATTTTAACAAAAATATTCGATTTTGTTCAAAGAAAAAAATAAAAATCAATTTAAATTGTTAGTATTTTGGTTAACGTCGTCAAGTTAATAAATTATTAAAAAAATTTCATTATCAATCTATCGGCATAATAATTTTTAATATAATATATTTTAAAAAAATCAAATATTATTAATTATATTATAATTTAATATTTAAATAAATATTTAATCTCATATATGAATAGATATATATATATATATATACATGTCTATATATATTTAAATAAATATATATACACACATACATATGTACTAGATTTTGGTATACTCATTTTATTAGTGTTCGTAGAAAAGTTAAATATGTAATACTTATTATATATACATAGGGTAGATCGGCTCATGGGCCGGGCTGGGTCGAATTCGAATCGTGTTTGAGCATGGTATTAATGTTAAATATGCTTGTCCAAGCCCAACCAAAAATATGAGCCTCGAATTTTGTCCAAGCCCACTTATTTTTGTAAATAGATAGTAAAAGCCTATTTAAGCCCGCCTATATTATATTTTTTTATCATTTATTTTTTAAAAATATATATTTTTAAAAAATTTAATTTTTATTAATTTAATAATTTTTATTAAGTTTATAAATATAAATAATTTAACTTAGTTTTACAGTTTACACTATAATATTATATATGTATTGTTTATATGATAAAAATTATATAATACATAAAATATAAATAAATATATATAATATAATAGTAAAATGAGTTGGGCCGGGTCGAACCAGGCTTTGAAAGTTGGACCCGGCCCATTTTTTAATCAGGCTTAATTTTTTTGTCAAAACCCATTTTTCAGGCCTAATATGTTTGTCTAGACCCTCTCAAATATCTGGTGGACCTTCAGGCTTGGACAGGTCACATATGAATAGTTTTTTAAATAATAAATAGTTTTTAATTTTAAAAATATATGTGTAAAAAGCTGAAGATCAAAATATTTCTAAATTTATTTTACTGTGTTAAAATTTATTATAACTTTTATGTAATTTCATTTATTGAATTAGTGTCTAGTTAACTGGTTTATATATAAAAAAATATATATATACATATATATACACGTACACATGATATATAAAGTGATTGGTTAAGTAGATATCTTGATTAAAATAAACTCAACTCAATTAAAAAAAATTAAAAAAATAAAATAAATTACTATCTCAAATAACATCACAAGAGTATAGATGTCTTTTCAATTTTTAATATAATTTTTATTTTGAAAAAAAAAAATCACTAATTTTTTCTGTTTTTTTTTTTTACAAAAAAAAAACTATCCATACATATAAACTTTCGGGTAATTAAATTTTTTTAAACATGATTCTTTTAAATATTTTTTTTCTCATACACTCATTTTATGGGGTGCATCATAATTTAGTAAATTCTATGTAATTGATTGAAAGTAAACCCACCCGCTTAATTTTATCTTAAACCTTTCATTTAATTCTTTTTATTTCTCTAATTTTTAATTTATTAGAATCATTTTCCATTTTGACCCAAAAATCATGAATTAGATAGAAAAACTTTCATATGATTTTAAAATAAGATAGAGATTGCAGATTTTAAAATAAAAATCTCAAATCTATTAGATATCGTCTATTAAAAATGATTGTATGAATCGACTTAGTTAAGTTCTAATTCATATTATTCAATCTTGACGTAGCTTTAAATATGTTCTTTTATTTACATAAAAGTAAAATTCACAAAGTATATTGCAACCAATCATACAAAAGGTTCTGTTTTGAAGATTAGATTACATATGTCCTGGATTCCAAGTTCGAATTACAGGTTATAATATACATATAAAGCATCTACAAATCCTTGGATGATAGATTTTCGTCAAGTTTTCAACTGTACTATCATACATTCTCTTCAAGTGGATCATTTTTGCTTAAGCAGTGAATGCCACGCAAAAGCAATTGCGGCAAATCCAATCTCTTTAGACCTTTGTCTGGGAAATCAATGGTGTCTCTTAGCCTGGTTCCGAGGTTTAACCGAGTTCCATGGTACTTCTATGACTAGGTAGAACAAATTAAAAAAAAAAAAAAGTTGGTTTCAGATCAAACTGCAAATGCTTGCAAATCAACATGCTATCTAGGTATACCCGCCAATAGGGTAGGTCGGGCTGATTTCAGGTTGAGTCCAGTTAACTGAATTGTAGTATTATGCTATTCTACTTAATTACGTAGGAGTTGAAACAAGATTAGAGATGGGTTTCTGTTTATGAAATACAAAATGATACTAACAGTGATTTAAATTGTGATTACAACCCATTTTCGGCCACATCATATTTATTATAATTGCAGACATTGCAGATGCTGTTGCAGTTAATTAGGATGAAAAATATCAGTGATAAATACCAATATCGATGTTGAAAAAATCAAAATCACAAAATAATAACATCGTGTTATAATTGTTATTTAAAATCTCAGAATACTTATACTCATGTTCAAGCACAGAACATGAACCTATAAGTAAATTAAAAAAGGTAGAGAATATAATAGTTAAAGCCATACCTTCACTTTCTAAACCCTTACAACCTGGGGCTTCGGTCCAGTCGAGTTGGATTAAGACTTCCCCACACTCAACATTTTTGAGTTTGATGAGCATGTCTTGGGTGATCTTGCCATTGTTCCAAACAATGCTGCTCTCATTGGCAAGGCAGTTTGACTTGCCTGGCTGTATCCTTTTGAGTGCACAACCATTAGGGAGATTATGTAAGCCTTTTCCCATCTTCAACGCTGCTATATATGGTTTAATGTCTATCTCTGCATTTCCCATTTGATCATCTCCAGTAAAAGTGTCTTTGTCATACACCGTCTGCACAAGATAAAGCAAATTTGAATCAAATTAGGAAGGAGAAGGAGTTGCAGATATTGGAATTAGAATCTTAAACTTAATGGATTTCAACTCTTAACGCTGTCACATGAAACACCTGAACTAAGTTTCAGGTTCATAAATTAAACTTGATTTTTTTTTTTTTTCATATATGAATAAACTGAATTAAGCTTCAAGTTGTAGATACGGGGATTTGAATCTTAAGTTTGCTGGATGCTAGCTCTTAAAGGTGCTCATTTGAATCAAGTGAACTAAGTTTCAAATTCAAAAAGTGAATTTTTTTTATATTATAGATATGAACCAATTGAACTAAACTTTGGGTTGCAGATATTGTAATTCGAATCTCAGATTTCTGGATGCTAACTCTTAAGAGTGTCTACATGAATTAATTGAACCAAACTTCGGATTTAAAAAGTGAATTTGTCTTTTTATATACAAAAAAGGTCACAACTTGGAAAGAAAGAAATAATTGCATATGTTAAGATTCAAACTTCAGATCTACTGGATGTTGTATTTTAAGAACTGTTACATAAACCAATTGAGTTTAACCCTAAGTTTGTCTCTTGACAAACTCTACTACTGAATAATATTCAGCAATCTGCCTTCACCATTCATATAACAAACTGAAAATATATGCAACAATTATTGGATATTACTTACTAAATTGATTGGAACATCTGGATCTTTGATTGAAAAAGTCAACTCCTCATTCCATTGGGGATTGCAGTTTTTTTTCACCACATGGGTCTTCAATTTCTGGAGAAATTTAATACAACATAAAAATTTAGAGAAAAATCGACATATTAACAACTAAAAAAGGCTTCAATTCATGCTATTTATATTAATTTATATGGCTGAAAAATCTTTCCATTAATGTGAGAGACATCCTCAAGCTATCTCTAATATTAACTACTAGTTTTATTGCTTATTCTTAGTAACCAAATCAAATGCATTTGATCTCTTAAATTCTGATATAAACAAAGTAAGTTTGATTTCCTTATCAATTTCCAATATTTTCCTTTGAATATTCTACTCGTTAAAGCTCATTTTCCTAAACTGATTACCAGCCAGATGATCGGAAATCCAAGTTAAGATGCATTAGAAACACAGAGGAAGAAAGGAAACATAACATCATATTATTGCCTATATTACCTGGACTAAAGGCTAGTGTCGGATAAACATACACGTTATTTATTCAATTTTTTTATATATTTAGAAGATAATACTCGTATATTTATCAACGAACATGTATTATATGTAAATATTTAAAAAATTAAAAATCCGGGAAACATAGAATAGTGGTAAAAAAGAAATAAAAAAGAGAAAGATGAAGGTGACAAGCCTGTTGACCCATGGTGATGACAACGTAAGGATCACTGCTAGTGGTATCACGTACAGCAAGATTGATGCCATTTCGGACCATGATTCTAAGTAGTCCCAAGGTATCCGCCATTGCCAAAACAACTTCGAAAACAAAAGGCTTTTTATTCAAACTTCGTCTCTCCCTCTCTCTCTCTGTGGCGACTTTTTACAAACAAATTACAGGGATAATATTGAAGAATGTCTTCCACAAATCTTTAAAACTCGGCCTCGATTTGTCAATGCAAACGTATCATTGGGGATCAGACAAGTTAAATACATGATCAAAAATCAAAGTCAAGAGGCATTAAAATCGAAAAAAAAAAAAAAAAGATAAGTGGTTCGCCGCTACCTTCGCTACGAAATTGTTTGTTTTTTTCTAAGGTTGTGTGATCATCATCCGAAGTTATCCAAACTTCTGCTCAACAACGTGATATAGATAAAAGAATAAATTACAAACAACCCAACGCTGCTGTTTCATTTCAATTATAAAACTGCATAGTTTGTTTTTTCAGTTCTCTTAGCTTGGTTTTGAACTAACAACGCTATGGTTTTATATATATATATATATATATATATATATATATAGAGTGTAAAATAAAATTAATTTTATATATAATTAATTATACGTAAAATTTTAAATTGATTTGATATTTTTATTATAATAAAAATAAATATATTTTTTTATTATATATTTAAAATATTTTTATTATGATAAATAATTAAATATTTTTAATTCACTTAAGTATAACGTTTATAACCTATATATAAATAAGGCATGAAAGACACTGTTCAACTTAAATAATTATTAACTGGATAGAAAAAATTATGAAACCGTTTAATTTAACAATTATAATATTTAACATTATAAAAAATTATTTTATATACTCTAAAAATAGTGTTAATGAGATAATACATATCTTATTTTTTATTTTTTTATTTTTAATATATTTTAAAGGACGTGCGTCATCTCAATAATACTACTTATAAATAATTTCAACTTCAGTACTAATTTATCAAATAATTAACTTTATATTATATATAAAAGGATCTAAGTACTAGAAAGGTTAAGAGTGAAATATTACTTCTTTCAATGTTTTTTTATTGTTACTTTAGTAAAATATTATAAATGATAGAGTAGATTTTTTTTATCGGTTTAATTAATTTAATTTTAAAATTATAAAAATTAATTTATAATAATTATATATCAAAATAAGTCGATTGATTTGATCAATTAGTTTGAAAGTAGGTAAAAAGAACTTTTTTTATTTAAAAAAGAATCGATATTTCATCGATCTATTTAACATATTTTATATAAAATTCATAAAATTATGGATTTAAAATTAAAAAAAATCAAATTTTATCAATCTTTTCATAAAATTATGGATTTAAAATTAAAATTAAAGGGTAGATTTTTTTTATCGATTTAATTAATTTAATTTTAAAATTATAAAAATTAATTTATAATAATCATATATCAAAATAAGTCGATTGATTTGATCAATTAGTTTAGAAGTAGGTAAAAGGAACCTTTTTTTATTTAAAAAGGAATCGGTTTTTCGTTGATCTATTTAACGTATTTTATATCAAATTCATAAAATTATGGATTTAAAATTAAAAAAAAAATCAAATTTTGTCAATCTTTTTATTTTCGCCTAAATATAATAAGAGATTGTTAAAACCATAATGCCACACATTTGCCAAAACTTGAATTACGGTGTCTTGTTTTTAATTTAGATTTTTCCTCTCAATACATAAAGTTCTGGAATAATAGCTTGGAAACACCAAATAAAAAAAATAAACCCGTTCATGGGTTGAGAGGGCGTGTTAGGCAGACTTTAGGTAAAAATCTGAATTATTAAAATTTGGTTTGATTTGAATTATTCTTTAAGTAATAAAAAGATTTTTTTTTTAAATTTAATTATAAATATTAATATAAAGTATTTTTTAATTTTTAATATTATTTTAAATATTGATTTAGGTTTTTTGGTCAACTCAGATCCGAAACTTGAGTAGGAGTAAAATTTTTTTAAAAAAATGGAACGGCTGCCTTTATCCAACCATGAACACCTCTAATTTATCCATCATATGTTATTTATCCATCATATGTGCACGGTTCTGAACTTATCCGAAAGTAGGGTTATTCATTCGATCTTAAAAGTTTGATGAATTGAATTGGGTTGGAGCAAAATATTTTAAAATCTCGGTTGATCAATTTCGTCTTAAATTACTATGTAATAAATAAAAATATTTTTATTTAAATGTAATTATAAACATATAAAAAGTAAAAATTAATTTTTTTTAATATTTAAAATAGATTTACAAATCCGACGAGTCGAGATAATCTTTGAACAAACAAATTACTTTACTATCTATACTTGACTCGAAGAAATAAACATATTTTCCCATATAATTACCTATTAATCACTTTCAACTCACTACGAAAGTAAACCTGTTAATAGTCGAGCTATTTACCTAGCTTGATCCAAGCCAAGCTTGAATTTTATTTTATTTTTTTGTTTTGGATCGGACCAAGTCAAATTTATACTTAAGTTTAAAATTTAATTTTTTTTTTAAGTTACAATCTAATTCAACTTATATACAATTTTCACTAAAAGTATTCACTTTTTCCATTTAAAAATTAAAAATCTCGAGATTTGAAGCTTAAACTATTTAAGTTCAAATATCAAACCATTAGGTGCATTTCCTTATTAAAAAATTGAATTCTTTTTTAAAAATTAATTCGACTAATTGTTATATAATTTAAGTGAAGAATTATTTAAAATAAAATTATGGAATTCTTTTATGAAAACCTATGTCCACCATTTTAGATTCTTGAGGACATGACCCTTGAATTTGTGCTACACTTACTAAATTTGTTGGTGAAAAATAAAGGGTTAATTATGTAAATAATATTTGTATTATATCTTTTTTTTAATTAAGTAAAAAATTTTAGCACAAATAAGTATTTGTACTATGATTCTGTTAAATATATAGGTATTTCATGCTAATATTGTTAAATAAATATTGATATGGTATTTAACATCCAATCTAATTATAATATATGATATTTTTTTTAAAAAATAATGATATGATATTTTTATCATGTATTACGATCTTATTAAATATTAAGTGTCACATCAATATTTACTTAATTGCGTTAGTGCGAAGTATCTTTTTGGATCAATTTTTTTCTAAATACTCAATTGAAAAAAATGATACAGTGCTAAGACTATTTATGTAATTAATCCAAAATCAAACGAACAAAAGAAAAGTTACAAAACAATAATAATTAAGACATTTAACAAATTTTACTCATTTGGCTCTTGTATTTTAATCTGATTTTTGGTTTAGTATTTAAAGAAAAAGAATTATCAACATAATACTTAAATTTTCATTATGTAATGCGTGTTGACTTTTTGAACAAATACTATTTGTTAAATACTGATGATGCGGCAAAACATGACGCATGTCAAAAAAAAAAAAAAATCACGTAATCAAGAAAAAGTAGAAACTCAAAAAAAAAATAAAATTCAAAAGAAACAATGTAAAATTATTTTTATATTAATATAATATTGATAATATTATATTTTATTACGTGTTAAATTTTTATTTATTATTTTTTATCAAATTAATATTTAATTAACAGTATTAATTAAAAAATATTAATATAAATTACGTAATTAAAGTTTAAACAGATAATTCATTTTTAAGTCTTAAATTAAAAATCAATCAAAATATAAGATTAAATAAATATTTAACCCAAAACTAATAGATATTTTTGCAAATTAATAGTCGTCCCATCTTCAACCAATTTATTATTATTATTATTATTATTATTACTGTTCTGTTAACGTCCATTTTTGCCCCTTCTTTCCTATTCTTCTTTTCTTTTTTAATCTTTTCCAGCAGCGTTTGATTCATTAATGGAGTCCGTCGATCTCCACGAAGCGCACGAAACCGCCATCGCCAACCACATTGACCACGGATGGCAAAAGGTATCATATCCCAAACGCCAACGTAAGACTAATCCTAATGCCGATCCCGAAAAGCCCAACCTTGGCCGTCCTAACGGAACCTTAAGTAATGGTGCTCCTAATGTTTTTCGTTCCCTCGAGCAACAGTCTCAGGATCGCCGACGTCGGATCCTTGAAGCTCAAAGAGCTTACGCTGATGTTGCCGTTGATGCTAATGCTAAAGCTAAGTGTAACGGATCGGACCTCGATGACAACGATGACAGTGACCTGGAAGGTGTTAAACCTAAGCCGGCGGAGGAGGAAAAGAAAGTGAAGCAAAAGAAGCCGAAGAAGCCTAAGGTTACGGTTGCAGAGGCGGCTGCGAAGATTGATCCCGCTGATCTATCTGCATATCTCGCTGTAAGCGAGGAAAGATGATAAATTTCATTTTTCTTTTAGGTTTGAGAAATTAATTGATTTTTTATTTTTTTAATCGGTTTGGAAATTAGGAATTGAACGGCGAACAACAGGAAATTCAAATGCAGAAGTTCGCGAATTATTATGGGAAGGAATTTCAGGAAGTGGTAGTGGGACAGTTTCCTTGGATGAAGATGTTTAGAGAGAGTACCATTATCAAGCTTGCAGATGTGAGTTTATATTATTTTGTTCTTTAAAATTCGATTTTATAGCAATTGGAAGTTTGATTTTGTATATTGATCAGTAAAAGGAAGGAATTTTTGACTTACTATTTCCATGAAACAAAATTTCTCACATGTTTGAATGATCAAATTGAATACTTTTACCAAAGTTTAGTTTGTAGATTGACTGGATACAATGTGTTATCATCCATGATTCTCCTAGGAAATGTGATTGGGATTTTTTAAAAAAATTTTATCTGCATGGTTGTATATAATTGAAACTGACTGCTGATTTTTCATTTCACCATCGCGATCTCCTTGTCGTGTTAAATTCACATTTAAACTTATCATACTTTTTTCGTAAAAAAATCTCATCCTCCTCTTGACTATGTTGCTACGACACTTCATTTTTCTTGAAGTTCCCGTGTGTGACACATATTTGGATATGGTTACGGAGATATGACCCTCCAAGGAACCTCCAAATACATGGAAAAACTTAGAAAATATTGAACATACCTATATCCGACACTCACACCCGAGTTCGAGTAACATAGTCTCTTGATATGGAACTCTTTGAATTGATTTAAATAGGAATGATTAGTTTTTTATTGTGGCTTTCAATGTTTAGTGAGGAGGCAGTCAACATGCTTTTCTGGGTTACTGGTTTACAGTATTTCCATGTATTATATAAATTCATAGAATGGTATTAAAAGAATGGTATAAATTCATAGGTATTTGGTTCTTATGTTGATGATATAAAAAGGATAATTTAGCAGTTTAGAAATAATGAATCAGTTAAATAATGCAACTATAATTTGTGAGTCAATGATTTCACATAAGTTTATTAACTTGGTATAAGAAGGAGATTCAAGATGAGCAATTTTTTCTTGTTTAGGTCCGAATTTCTATTGCCTAGAGGTGTATATGGGCCGGGCCATGGCCCAAAAATTTTTTAGATTTCTTTCTCAAGCCCAAAAGCTTGAACTACAGTTTAAATATTAATAAAAAAATATTTTATATTAATATTTTTATATCTTTTATAAATGGCCTGACCCCAAAACTTGAATTACTGTAAATATTAATAAAAATTAAAAAATTATTTTTATATCAATATATATATTTTTTATAATTAAATTTAAATAAAAAATTATTATTAAATAGTAATTCGGGCCAAGCTAGGCCGAATTAAGAAAACCTATGTCCAAGGCCTAGGGTTGGCCTGCCTGCCCGGCCCATGTATCTTGTGTGTGTGACATTAAAATGTATCCTTTAAGTGCTTATATCAAAGATCACTATTTTGGGGGTGGTATTGAACTTTTTAACTGTTATTCTGAGGGTAGTTTCTATTGCCTATTGGTTATGTCCAGACATAAATTCATGATATCTTTGTAAAACTTCTATTTTATTTTTTTTTTCTGACCAAAGTTGTTAATTTATCCTTTGACAGATACCTCTTTCGAATATTTCTGATGCTGTTTATAAGACATCAGCTGATTGGATCAGCCACCAATCCCTTGAGGCACTTGGTTTCTTTGTGTTATGGTCTTTAGACATCATTCTTGAGGATTTGGTGGCCCAACAAGCAAGTGCTAAGGGCTCCAAAAAAAGTATGCAACAGACGTCGTTGAAATCTAAGGTAACTTATTTACAGTTTTGCTGTTAAATTGGTTATTTTCTTTGGCTTTCATCCATTTTTTGGATGTCTGATGCTGTTGAGTTGACATTAGTTATTTGCTTTCTGATATCAGATGTGTATTGTTTTTTATGTCTTATGCATAATTCTGCTGGATAATGTTGTTGTCTTATAGTAATTTGGGTAAAATATAGCACCCTTGTGATATTAGTGAGAATATACTTAAAAGTTAAAATCCATTGCCTCCCTAAAAAGGTAGCGATGTTATTGCTAATTATCAAGTTAACTTTGAATGAGAAGACACATGTATATCTTTGTTCTTTATTTCTCCACTTATTTTATTTCCTTTTTTCTTTTGCCTAGGTCTTTGTTAACTAAAAATTGTCTTTGGTAAAACAAATTATATTAATTACTGTCAAATTAAAAAAAGAAGAAGTTTGGGTGACAAAGAGATTGATTTAAACCAAAAAAAAGGGAATGAGAAGGGCAGAAAGAAAAAATAAGGTTGTGTTTGTTATTTAAAGCTAATTTTGACCCAACATTAGTTTGAAAAATGGAATTTGAACTTCCATTATTTTAAGGGTGGATCAAGGATATTTGTCAAACTAATGGATGGTAAGTGTATTTTCAACCTCAGAGGTTAACAATTATTCCCCGGCTAACTTTAATCTGCCTTTAGTTGTCATTGGTTGGTTTCCTATGAAACCACTTCTTTTCATTTATTTACCAAGGTTAGGATTTAAATTTGTGTAGGTGGATGTTGTCGGTTCTGTTAATATAAGTTTGACACAGCTGAAACAAACAGATATCCTTGGAACAAATATACCCTGTGAGTGACTGAAAACTTGTCTATGGAAAAGAATTGAGTTCGTCTTCTTGTTCCACAATTTGTGAACAGCAGGATTATTTCCTTGCTAATATGTCAAAACAATTTTATGGAATTTTCCCTTGCTGATGTGCAAGCTAAGCAGCTCATAGTATATATTTTCTTGTGAATGTCATGGTATGTGATAGATCTGGTAGCTATGTTATGCAGCTTGGTATATTTGTAGCATTAGCAATGGTATTGCGGCGTAAACCTGATGCCTTAATTAGTGTATTGCCGAAGCTGGGAGAAAATTCAAAATATCAAGGACAAGATAAACTCCCTGTTATTCTATGGATGATAATTCAGGTAAGTGGTGGCAAAACTACATCAGTCTAAGTGATATATGAATTTGGAAGGTAGTTTAAAATCCATTACTTGTTCCTCTTTGTTTTGCTTCTTATTTCATTTTTCAATGTTGTACTGTTTAGGCATCCCAAGGAGATCTTGCTGTGGGACTGTACATGTGGGCACATCATCTCTTGCCTATAGTAGGTGGCAAGAACTGTAATCCACAGTCCAGAGATCTAATTTTACAGCTAGTGGAATGGTATTAAAGCTTCTATACTTTGTGCCTTTTTCCTTTGTTGGTGCCTTTTTTAATCTTCGCATTGAGTTTCGAATTGATGACGGTAATTGAATTCTTGCCTTTCTTGGTAAAGGATCTTATCTGCCTCGAAAGGTCGGTCAATTTTAGTAAATGCTGCTGTTAGAAAAGGGGAACGTCTGGTACCACCATCTTCATTTGAGATTCTAATGAGAGTTACCTTCCCTGCATCTTCGTCTAGAGTAAAGGTTAGATTAAGAGTTCAACTTTGTGCATTTGCTTTTGAAATCATTATAGTTTCTTGACTTTCTTATAACTATGGTAATGGTGCAGGCGACTGAAAGGTTTGAGGCCATATATCCCACGGTAAAGGAAGTGGCTCTTGCTGGTTCTTATGGAAGCAAAACAATAAGACAAGTCTCTCAGCAGATATTTCACTTTGCGATCAAAGCTGCTGGAGACGGTATGTTTTGTATTCAAAAACTTTTCTTCTTTGCAGTTTCCTCTTCCTTCTTCTCTCCCTTCCTGCTCCATTCCTTCTTCGTCTTTGTACTAATGGTAGTTTCAACATCAATGTTTGAGCTTTATCTTTCTTTTAAACAGGCTCTCCTGAGTTATCCAAAGAAGCAGCTGGAATAGTCATATGGTGTTTGAACCAGAATGCCGACTGCTACCGACTGTGGGTGAGCTATAAGCTATCTTAGTTTGTACCAAATGCTTTTTATGAAGAAGCTGTGTTGCTCTGACTCTTTCATTTTACTTGAAGTACTTGTCTTCGACATATTTTCGGACATGGATATGGGGATATGACCCATGTTGGATACATACTTGTATCCAGCACTCACACTTAAGTCCGAGCAACAAAGTGAAGAAGAACAAGGAAGAATGTCTAGTTTTTCTAATTGATATCCTACTGATGTATTTTTTTTTTTTTTTTGCTTGGTTTGAACAGGAGAAGGCTTATCTTGACAATCTAGAAGCAAGTGTTGCTGTTCTTAGAAGACTTTCAGAGGATTGGAAACAACAGAGTGTAAAATTTACTACTCTTGACCCTTTGAGGGAAACCATCAAGAATTTTAGGAACAAGGTAATTTACTATGCAACAAATAAACCAATGCCATATGATTTTTTTTTTTTTTTGCCGACCATCTGTCTAGTTGCAGGAAAAAAAACAACAATATGACATTATAATTGATAACAACAATATCCAAAGAATTTTACGGTATGATCTGATTATCAATTTGCCATTTTGGCCATCTTCAGAATGAAAAAGCAATGAGCAATGGTGCAGATGCTGCCAGACAGTCACTGTTTCAGGATGTGGACAAATACTGTAAGCATATATCCGGAAAGCTATCTCGTGGGTATGGGTGCATGAAAACTTTGGCCTTTGTTGTTGTTGCGTTGGCTGTAGGTACTGCTGTCATAACTCCCAACATCGACACCTGGGACTGGAACAAACTGGACTTGAGCAAACTGTCAGTAGTTTTCAGCTCTTAACAATTTTTCCCATGTCCTAAACTTTGTTTTTAGGTACTATCTTTCCTCAGTTAAGAGTTTTTTTAATCTTTTCTAACTCGAAAAGAGGAGAAAATGTCTTCTAACATAGCATTCAGGAGAATACTGTTAGAATAGCTGCTATTGTCTTGAAGCCCAAGTAAGACAAAACTTGTTGCAATGAGTTGGGTTTTTACTACAACTACTCGTATTTCAAGTAATTTATTCTCATGACTTTTGTAGATTCAAATAATTTGAGAAGGCATGGTGGAAACCATTCAGATTACTTTGAGAATTGAGGATTTTTACTACAATTACTCGTATTTCAAGTAATTTATTCTCATGACTTTTGTAGATTCAAATAATTTAGAGGGCATGGTGGAAACCATTCAGATTACTTTGAGAATTGAAAGTTTCTTCGGTTGGTTCGTTCTCCGTATCATTGTTTCTGCTTTTAATAAAACTTTTCATTTGCAATCCCTTTCCTTGTACGGAATTCGGTGTGAACTGAGAAACCGGTAAAGTTAAATGGTTCGATATGTTTACAAGCAATGGACACAAACCAGCAGGAAGCTATATGATACAAGCAAAAAACCATTGTAGCAAGTTTAGTTCACATGAATAGCTATTTTATTATAGACTTATTTAATATGCTATAGATTTAATACGTTATAGTGATGCAGCAGTTTGGTTCGCGAATTATTGATTTCATAGAATGGACAATTTTAGTCTTATTCTTTAAACTCTTGGAATTATTTCGGCCTTCGATATAATACAATATTGCTTTAAAGGATTGAAATTCTCTTTTTTGAGCATTCAAATCTTATAATGTTTTATTTCATTGAATTAAACTATTGCTATAGTTATATTATTCCATTCCTGTAAAATAATTATTTCATTATAGTCATATTTTATTTTAATGAACTATATGCACTATTGATCTTTAGGTGTATCTTACGGATGCTTAAAAGGATAGACACCTAGGGAAGTTCTTGAAGTTCAACGGCTAACCATTGAATAAAAATGCGAATCGGATTGATCAATCGAATTGGTTTAATCGAAAATTGATGACTTATCAGATCCATTGACTATATAAGAACTATTTAATGATTGAACTGGTCAAAATCAATAAAAAATTTTAGTTGAATCAGTAAAAAAAACCACTATCTTCTATATCTAAAAGAAAAAAAAAAAATCAAACTGAGCAAATAGACTTCAAAGTCCTCCATCACGATCCAACCAGTCGATTGCGCACTAATCATCATGTCCAAGAAGATCATGGTTGGAGATAATTCTTTTTGTGTAAAGATTGGCTTATTTGGGGATTTTCTTTAGTTTTAATGGGTAGTTAGGAATTTGAGGGAAAGGGGTGAGAAAGAACTGGGCTTTAAAGGCCAAGGCTGATGCTATTGGATGTTAGAACCAGAAACTCCTTACCCAAAAATATTGTGAGCGCGAGGACGAGAACCTGGCCAAGAATAGATCCAAGATCTCTACTACTTCTAAGCCATCCATTCCAGTTTTACTTTTAATTTTTTGTTTGGTTTTTTTCTATTTTGGTCGGTTGTGGACAGATTGAATAAGGTAATTTTGAATTTGCAAGAGTCAACAATGCTTATTAGGTTATAGAAATACAAGGATTTGAAGCA
>JBBYHK010000013.1:16013417-16031896 GCA_038382065.1 Adansonia grandidieri | reverse complement strand
GGGAAATCTTTTCCTGTCCACAAAAACCTGGTGAGAAACTGATTAAGTTTGTTGAGGATTCTCTTGGGTACAATAAAAACTTTTTAAACTTTTTTTTTGTTAGGTTTTTTTTTTTTCTAATAATATGATTTTTATGAAATTATATTATAATTGTGAAACTTGTAACTACTAACAATATTTGTATTAAAAATAATAAGCAAAACATATAAAAAAAAAGAAGAAGAAGAAATCAATTAGATTATTTAGGAAAATGATATATGAGAAAATTGGAATATTGTAAGTGAAAATTTTGAAAATTCTCAAGATTTGTTTTAAACGAATTAGTAATTTAGTATTGAAGAATTGGGTGAGAAGTTATAATACACATTAGAGTATTTTTAGTTTCAGTTCAAACTCAGACATTTTTTAATATTAAAAAAATAAATTGTAATTTATCAAAAAAAAAACCTCAAATAAATCTGCAAATTTCATTAAAAATACAAAAAAAAAATTATTATATGAAATTAACAAATCATCGAATTATCTATATTTATATTTATCTATTATTGGAGGTAAATTAAAATTTTAATTTACTTAATTCATACAATTATTTTTAAAATAAAATATTTAATAAATTTAAAATTTAAATATTTATATCTATGATTTCTTCTCTTATATCCACACTGTCATTAACTTTATATGCAAACAAGTTTTAGTGAGTTTTGGTGAGGTTGAGGTCTCGGTAGCCTAAGTTCTTGCAGAAAAAGAAACAAAGTTAAAGAAAGCAAAGGAAGTCCGAGCTAAACCTGCTCATAGATCAGGCCGAGACAGATTCGAATTGAGTTTGTGTATAATATTAATATTAAATATACTTGTTCAAGTTTAGCTCGGCCAGTAATATGAGTTTTGAATTTTATCCAAATCTGTTCATATTTGTAAATAGATGTCTAATCCCGTTTAGACCCGTCCATATTATAATTTTTTATAATTTATTTTTTAAAAAATATATTTTTTAAAAATTTTAATATTTATTAATTTAATAATTTTCTTTTATTAAGTTTATAAATATAAATAATTTAACTTAATTTTTAAAGTTTACACTATAATATTATATATATGTATTATTTATATGATAAAAATTATATAATATATAAAATATAAAATAAATATATATAATATAATAGTAAAATGAACTGAGCCAAGCCGGGCTTGGGCTTTAAAAGTTAAACTTAAAGCACGGCTCATTTTTTAATCATGCCTAATTTTTTTCTAAACTATTTTGTTAATTTAATATATTTGTCCAAACCCTTTCAAATATCGAATAAATCTTAAAATTTAAATAAATAATTTAACCTTTAAGTAGATCTAATAAAAACCATAAAAAATGCATATCATCAGCAGTAGATGACTACTTATACTTATTTAGGACGATCTGCCAAAAATGTGTCCAAATAATTTTTCTTACTCTTTAGTAAACCTGTTCATGGATCGGTTAGCCATCCGACTTGATCCATCTTGAGTTGAGTTTGATAAAGGGTTTAGTAATTCGAGTCGATCCAAACTAAATTATTATCTATGTAATAAATTTTTTTATTTAATTTTAATTATAAATATTAATTTAAAATTTTAATAATATTTTAAATAATAAAATGAAATTTTAGACTGATCCAATTCAAATAAAAAATTAAAAAAAATTAAATTATGACTTGATTAGGCCCGTTGAGATTGGTATTGGGTCTAATGAAGGCTGCTAAATCTAAGTTTGTTCAACATATTTGGGCCGTTTTCTTTTGTTTTTAAGCCCAAAAGCCTCCCCTGGAGGGGTAGCCATTTTGAAAAAACCCTAGAGTTTTAAGAATTAATATATTTGTGCTGCCATAGTTAACACTTCTATACGCCGCTCTTCTACTTCTGCTAGGCAGATTCCCCAAAGAAGCAATTTAGGGCAGCAGCAGAAGCAGCAATCAGATCAGCAGCTATGGTGCTCTTTTTTTTTTTCCCCTTCAATCACGTCCTTAATTTATATCTTAAAGCCTCTCTTTTTTGTTTATGAAATTATATAATAAAACAAAATACGATTTTGTTTTGAAATGTTTTTTCAGGTGAAGTATTCGAAGGAGCCCGATAATCCCACCAAGTGTAAAATCCCGTTTATTCATTTTATTTTGGAGCCTTTTTCCCTTACTTTTATGAAGCTTAATTTTTTAGTTAGAAATTGATGATGCTTGGTGTTGGTTCTCTGCAGCCTGCAAGGCAAGGGGCTCTGATCTTAGGGTTCATTTCAAGGTATTATCATCATAAGTGATATAACTTAATTTAATTCTTGATGCAAAGTTCT
Organism: Adansonia grandidieri; assembly: GCA_038382065.1. Classification (NCBI taxonomy): domain Eukaryota; kingdom Viridiplantae; phylum Streptophyta; class Magnoliopsida; order Malvales; family Malvaceae; genus Adansonia; species Adansonia grandidieri. The sequence goes on along the minus strand of JBBYHK010000013.1, from coordinate 16,029,579 downwards.
GGGTATTGAATGTATTTGGTTTTTTAGAAACTTCTTGTCTATTATGTATGGTTGAAGATCTAGTAACTCAAGTGATACTAATCTATGTTACTCGGACTGGGGTCTAAGTATCGGATACCGGTATATATCTGACAAGGTTATGTTTCACTTTTTTGTTACGTTCAATTTTTTTTCCAAGTTTTACCATGTACTTGGAGGGTTCCAAGTCCGAAAATGTGTCAGACATTGTTAGACGCGAGGCATTTCGAGAAAAATGAAGAGTTGGAGCAATATAGATACTAATATTTAATTGTTAAAATTGGACCTAGAATAGCTAAATACAGTAATATTTATACTCTAGTGTCCAATCGTTATCATAGTTAATAATTGGATCAAATGATTGAAGGCTGCTGTTAAATTTTCATAATTTTTGTTTGAGGGAGGAGTTTTAAGTGATTTGGTTAACCTTAATGTAGAATGTGTTGTTTATGGTTATAGATTTTCTTGGTTGAGTATTTTAAATTCTTAAACCTGATAAAAAAATCTGGGTATTGTTGCCTTTTGGGGACAAGGCTCTCGTAAACTTCAAGAAAATTACTTGCATTGTTATTGGGTGAACCTCTGGATTTTCTTGGTGACTGAAGGTTCAGTAAATGGTGCAACATGTTGTATCTTTCAGAAAGAATTTAGTTTCCAAAGAGAATGAGTTTGTTCGATTTTTTTTCTTGGAATGTCTTGATGTTTGTTGGTTACACTTCTGAACTGTCATAGTATTGGTTTTATGATATGTTCCCCTTTTTTTTCGGTTTTTCTCTCTCATTTTGTGCTGTTCTAGTTTGCCCGTAGTCATCTATGAGTCTCATACCTCGTTATTGTTCTATAGAACACAAGGGAGACAGCTTTTGCGATCAGAAAGTTGCCTTTGGGTAAGGCTAAGAGGTATTTGGAGGATGTTATGGCCCACAAGCAAGCCATACCATTCCGACGCTTTTGTGGGGGTGTCGGACGTACAGCACAGGCAAAGAACAGGCATTCTAACGGACAAGGTCGCTGGCCTGTAAAATCTGCCAAGTTCATTCTAGATTTGCTGAAGAATGCCGAGAGTAATGCTGAGGTATGCCTACTCCATTGTGGTTTCTAGGTTTTTATCAAGTCTATTGCTTTGCTTTCCTTAACAATTTGAATTTAACTTCCCAGGTTAAGGGTTTGGATGTCGATGCACTCTATATTTCTCACATCCAGGTAAACCAGGCCCAGAAACAAAGGCGTCGTACCTACCGTGCTCATGGAAGAATCAACCGTACGTATTATAACCATGTAGTGATTGTTTTATGGGGTCTATTTCATTTTCATATGTTAATAGGAATCCAATCTTTTCGCCAGCTTACATGTCATCTCCTTGCCACATCGAGTTAATTTTGTCCGAGAAGGAAGAGCCTGTCAAGAAAGAGGTAAATATATTTAATTAAAACTTAAATTTTCTTAACGAATGAAAATCTTTATGCCATTTTTGTATTTTTGTCGGTAAATCGTCGTTTCCTTTCAGCCCGAGACTCAATTGACGGCTAGCAAGTCGAAGAAGTCACAAGCTTGATTGAGAGTATGAAGTTTTAAGGCCAGCCAAGTAGTAATGTGATTTCTGGCATTGGATTTCTTACCTTTTGAAGAAGTTTTGATGTTTTTCAAAGTATAATTGAGTTGTCATTTAGATTGTTGTATTAGATGGTTTCATTTTTATTTCAAAACCATGCTTTGTCAAATGTTAGTTATGTCTTGGAGAATTTTTTGTTTAATAATCTTAGTCTCAGTTAAAATGTTTTATATTAAGTTGCTTTTGTGATGAAGTTACCTCGTTTAAAATAGTATTTAATTAAACAAAAAGTCTCTTTTCTCATTGAGTACTTGAAAATTTTGGCCCAACTAGGTATATTTGTAGTATGATTCTGACTCTGTCGAACAGGTAGGTATGCTGTACTAACGTTGTTAAATATATGCTGATGTGGCATTTAATATTCGATCTGATTGTGATATGGGAAAATTTTTTAAAATAATAGTGTGATATTTTTGTCATAAGTGATGATCGAATTGAATGTTAAATATCATATCCGTATTTATTTAATGGCGTTAGTGTCGACTAGGGGAATAGGTCAAAATTTTTATGTACTCAATTGAGAAAAGTAGTGAAGTACAGAGGAATTTGTGTAATTAACTTTTAAAAATATTGGACAATTTTATTTTATTTTTTTACATAATTGTTGGAAAAATTAGTAAAATAAAAATAGGATTAGTGGTGATAATAACTTGGATTTAGAAAGAAACTATTGTTAGCATGTAGTATTTTGTTTTTTTGTTTTTTTTTTCTAATCAAAACTGAATTAAATATCATATACAGTTGAGTAGACACAACTAAACTCCACAGGTTCAAACTGGGTTGGCTCAGTAGATTATATCTTTTTGTTATAGTAATTTTTTAAGTTTTTTTAATGATTTATAAATAAATGTTTATTTATATTTTTTATATTAAAAAATATAGAATTTGGTTGGGTTTGAATAATTGTAGATTTTGAACTTATAAACCAAAAATCGAATTAAATAAAATATATTTAATTATTATTAAAATTAAAATCGAATTAAATTTAATAAAAATTGAAAAGATTATATTTTGAATTTATTTTTGATTTTCTAAGTTTTTTAACTTTTGATTTTTCAAGTTTTTGAAAATTCTATTCAAATTCGCTTCTACTCATAAATAAATAATTTAAATTTATTTTAATCATAATTTTTTATTTTTTTAAATTCATTGAAAAATTTTTTAAGTAATTTAATATTTTTATTAAATTTTAAAATATAAATAAAATATTTTTAATATTTATATATAATATTATATACATTTATTTTTTATATAACATAAATTATCTAATAAATATAAATATAAAAATAATTTATCTTATATAATTAAAAAATAAATCGAGTCAAATCAATCTTATACCTTGCATAATGGAGTCAAAATTCAGCTTTTTTTCAAAGTTCTTTCTTTTCTTTATTTAATCTCATTTTTTGATCTTAATATATTTGTTCAAAAATCCTTCAAATATTGGTTAAACTTATGAACTTGGACAGGTAAACCAAATCATAAACACCCTCAAATCTAGCAGCTGAGTAGAACCCTAAGCATACACTCATACAAGGGTTTGTGCAAATAAATAAATAAACAAATAAAGACTAGGCAAATCTCCTGGAATCAGAGATCTTGAAACTAGTAGCATGCTGGCACATCAAGTTCACATTCTCTTCCACACAAAAAAAAAAAAAAAAAAGTGTCATTTACACTGTACAGTAAGAGAGCGAATTTTCCTACTGATTTTCATTCTTTATTGCTCTTACAATTGGGTCATTTTCCAAGTCTAAGCTGTCATCATCATCATCATCAAGTTCATCTAATTCATCTAATATTGACTGGTTAATCCTTTTCCTTGATTGTCTCCGATGTTTCTTGGGTTCCAATCGAGGTTCAGCTTGCTGGACACCCATATCTCCCACTTTGTACCTGCAAATGCCATTTTAGATTTCAGAACCAAAGCAGAAATGTTCACAAATTAGCTAGTCAAAAAAACCTCAACCTATACCACTTGAACTCAGATGTGAATGTTGGATATGGATATATGCGTATGATATGAGTGTCTTCTATTTTTCTAAGGTTTTTTTGCATACATTTAGAAGATCTTTGTAAGGTCATATCTCCATACTTATATTTATAAATGCGTCAAACATTAGTATTTCAAGAAAAAATGAAAAATCAGAACGACACAGAACTTAACCACGCACTGAATGAAAAGTTGGGAAAATAAGGAAAGAACAAGAAAATAAGTGCCTTTAATTACTAACAGACTTCATAACAGAAACCCAAAAAAATGAGCATTGTAATGAAGCATTCTTTAGAAGAGAAAACTTTGGAATATTGTAGTTCTAAGCATTTCTCACTAGACTACCATTTCAGAACCTATGTTGCTCCGAATCTTCGTTTTTCTTGAAATAACCGTATTCGATACCTATATCAGATGTATATCTCGACATAGATATAGAATATGACCCTCCTAGAACCCTCCAAATACATGAAAAATCTTTTAAAAAAATTAAACATAACCATGTCCAATACTCACACCCGAGTATAAGTAACTTAGTTCAGAACTGCAAAAACTGCTGCAAGTTCAAAGTAAAAAGATACTGAAGACACGAAAAAGCACTGAAGAAGAGGATCCCCTTATTGCAAGATTTGGAATTAAATTATCTCATTAGAAAAAGATAAAAGCATCGGGCAGTTTTCATAATGATTATAAACAAAATTGCATGCATTTAACATAATGTGGTAACTTCTATTACCACAAACAAAAGTTGGCACCCCTAATCTATGTTACTCGGACTCAAAGATAAGTGTCGGATACAATTATGTGTTTGAAATGAGTATGCTCAATTTTTTTAAGTTTTGCCATATATTTAAAGGATCATACCCTTATACTCTTGTTAAAATATATGTCGGACATAGATACTTGAGAGAATAAAGAGTCGGAATAACATAACCCCTAATTGAATTAAGTACAAAATTATCAAAATAGTAATGAAAATTGAAAATAAGGCTCCAATTTTCCATTTGCCTATTATTCTTCGTTCTTGTCGATCTCTATGTCTATAGAAATATTTACCAGCATATGAAAAGGGATTTCCTTTAATGCAGTTAATGTTTAAGTGATGTGCCTATGCCCCATATTTTAGTTTACATACCTAACATCACCCTCTCTCTTGGTCCCAAATGTCCTCAACTGAAATTCCTCTCTGATTCTGATCTCATCAAGAAGTTGAAAATAGTATTGATATCTTTCCCAATCCCCTTTCACAATGCACCCGGGTTCACCGAGATGTAAGCAATCATTAAATGAGCATTTTGCAGGTTCACTGTCTTTCAGCATTTTCCGAATCTGAAAAAAAAAAAAAAAAAAAAATTAGAAGAAAGATATCAGATAACACAAACAAGTGCAAATGCTCATTTGAAATTGATGCAATGCACATAGAGAGCTATGTTGCTCCGACTCTTTATTTTTCTTTTAAGTATTTGTGTCCGATACATTTTCAAACATGGGTATGGGGATATGACCCTCTAAATACATGGAAACGCTTAGAAATAATTGAACATATCCATGTTGGACACATAACCGTACCCAACACTCACATCAGAGTCCAAATAGCATGGATAGACAGTAAAGTGCAATCGAATTGTGTATGATATGACAGTCAACAGGCAAACAACCTCGGGAAAAGCTTGTGCAAGAGATTGCTTTGTGACTTTCATCAAACTAGGTTGGTTAAACCCAGGAGTATCAGCGACATAGCCCCCTCCAGATAGTGGAAGCAAAGAAACATGTCGGGTAGTATGTTTTCCTCGGCCACTTCTTGTTGAAACCTCCCCAACCCTCTGATCTTCAAACCACTTGCTGCCCAAAATCTAAGGAAAGAAATGATTTTTAAGGAAGAGAAAATAGACAGCACTTATTTTTCTCAACAAAGAAAATAAAAAATGAAAATGGAGTCTTAAAGAATAAGGAAACAAACCCACAGGATCAAACCAATTATCTCCTTCAAGGGCATCAGAAGCACGGTGATTACTTCTAAGAACATTAATAAGGCTTGATTTCCCAACCCCACTTGGACCTACAATTACAGTTGTTTGGTTCCTCAAGTAAAATGCAAGAGAATCGAGGCCATTTTTGGTCTCAACACTGCAGAAGAGCGGTTCATAGCCCCAGCTTCGCAACCTACTCTTCCATGCAATAAGAGTCTGCAAATGCATTTCAAAGTCCCAATATGTAATTTACCAAGAAAACTACACACACACACACAAAAGAAGGGCCAAACAAACATGGTATTTGAAAGTATAAATGTGATTCGAAGATAATAAAACAATTGGGGGACTCGATAAGAAGCGTGACAAAATCACTGGTCGTTCCCAAACTGGGTACTATCAAGGTCAATAATAGATGCCTGGTTACATTCCAGGCTCCTGCTTTCCTGGTCCTTTCAGGACCTATCCAAAAGAGAATCCAGTACTCCCAATCACGCATATCTGAATAGGGCAAACCGCCCAATGGATATCTTTGCTTTGGAGCAAAATAATTAGAACTAGGCTCGGTCAACTGAAATGTGTATTATCCATATATTATGCATATAGGAGATCCTCCGGTTGAGAAGATCCATCAACCCTTCTTTCGCAACTTTGAATCCAAACACAGAACCAGCAATTACAGAAACTTCAATAATAGACTAGAACTAGAAAAAGAGAGTGGAATTTTCTATTTGCTTTTCTCTTAACTATTTTCCCCATAATCTGCTGATATGATTCCAATGTCTTACATGAGCGAAAATTACTAAGAACAAGTAAAACTACAACGCCATAACAAACAAGTGAAACAACTAATAACTGTGGTAAGTTTTAACCAAGAAAGCATCAAGATTCGAACCTCTTCATCAACGAGTTCCGTTTTGTTCAAGGCAAGCGTGAGGGGGATTCCAGAGGACTCAGCTTCAACTAAGAATCTTGTAAGCATGAAGGGCTCGATCGTCGGCTGTTCCATCGAGAAAAGCACGAGCAAGTGATCGACATTGGCGACGGGTGGGTCTAGGATCTCGGAGCTCCGTTGAAACACGTTTTCGATCACCCCGCGCCGGTCGACCCAATCAATCGACCCCACCACCACCTTGTCCCCAACCAGAACCCTCCTCTTTATCTTCTTTAAAACCGCCTTTACCACGCACAGCAACTCCACCCCAAATTTAGAGCCAGAATCTTCTTCCCCGAGGCTGCTACAAGATTCTCCTCCCTGAGGTTTCTGCTCCGCTTGGACGATGACGCGCATGAAGTTGGCTTGGGCAGCGGCGACGGCGCCGATAGCTTGGGAATCGGAGAGGGAAGGGGTTTCATTAGGAGCAAGGACGGGGGCCAAGGAGGAGTAGTCTTTGAAGGTGTGTTTGGCTTTAAGGAGATTCTTGTTGGGCTGGGGTTTCTTGGATAAGTTTTGTCTAGGATTGGAGGAGGGGGACTGTTTGGCAGAGAGGATAACGAGGTGGCGATTGGGTGATAAGTGGCGGAGGAGAGTGGTAGTTAAGGCGGGTGCTCGGTTGCGGAACAGAGAAAACGAAGTGGTCGGCATGATTTTGGTCTTTTTTTTTTTTCACTTAAGATTTATAGCAAGGAAAATGATGTAAAATATGAGTTATACACACACACGCATATATATATATATATATTTATATGAATATATAAATTTTAAAATTATAAATATTTAATGTTTAAAATTTTTAAATATTAAATAAATAATCATAAAAATATTAAAGTTTAAAAATAAATTTTAATTTTTAAAAAATATATATTAAGTTTTTAACTATAATTATTATATCTTAAAAAGCTACTTTTTTTTCTTAAATATAAGTAAAAATGATTACAATATAATATAATATAAAAAATAACATAAAAATAATACAACTATTTAAATATCTCATAATTCATATAATATAAAAAATTATTAAAGTATTAAGATTTATATAAATATAAAATATTTTAAATACAATTATAATATAATAAAATATACAAATACTATAAAAATATACTAATTACTAAATCTATCTGCACTAATTTAGTCTCCTGCATTTAGCTTTAATTTTGTTAATTTCTTTACGCCAGAAAATAACATATGATGTCTGATCTCTTCATGATGAAAAAGCTTAATTTAATATAAAAGCCAGACCCCATATGATTGACAGAATAATTCAGATGCAGAGGGTTATAACTAAAAGTGAAGATCCATTAAAAAATTTTCAACATCAACAATGACAAACTGATCAAAGATATAACTGAAATTTGACGTTGATGGGGAGGGTTCTTGCAACATTAAACTTGCACCAGGTCTGTCAGTGAAATTGTCTTTTGAAGGCTGAAATTCCAAGGTGAATACAGGAAACCCTAATCTATGAATGCAAACATCTTCGACTTGGTCTTATAATTTTGGGTAGAACCCCCTATTAGGCTCCAGCTACTTCAACCATTTCTTGTTCGACCGTGCTCGACATCACCGGATAGTATTTGTAATGAAGTTCTCCGACGTCGTCACCGGATAGCTTCTTCCAGCCATTCGGTCCAACGTAATAAACTGGTTAAAAATTAAGTTAATTAAAAGTTAGGATACACGCACACACATAAAACAGAGTCATCGAGGGAACATTTTTTTTTTTTTTGGGGGGGGGGGGGCTTGAGAGAGAGAGTGTACCGCTGGCAACGCCACCACTGGCTCCATCTCGGAATGTTGCATGATAAATAGCTCTTCTGGCCAACTCTGCCGCTTCTTCAATCGACATATCATACCGATAGCTAGTACCAACGTTAACCAAAAAAAGGAAATTAATGACTATGACTACATGGAGCTAAGCGCAACATGACACGAAAGTATAAATGTCAAGCATAATTCAATAAAGCAGGCACGTAACACAGGAAAATTTTTTGATGTCATAGCTAACTATGCCGATCAAAAAGATCGGAGTGAGGCAGTGCTAAATTATGGTCAAAGCTTAGCTTAGGCAGAAAAGTATGTTTATTATCAAACCGCAATTTTTTCGACACGAGCAATGGGAAGTAAATAGAGCCAGAGCACAGATATAAGGCATTTAACTGGTTTCTTCTACATTCCTCTTCCATTATTTAGGCTATTTGTCTAACTTTACGAGGAGACTATTACAACTTCTACATCATAATATTTTCATTTATCAATGGAACAAATGGTCATCAAAGCTCAAAGACCAGGGAGAAATATGCTTACCCGTTATCCAGCACACCATAAGCATACGGTGAACCAGATCCAACAGAGAAACGCATTCCCTTTAACCTTCCCCCTTCGCTGTCCACATAGTATAGTCCGGGACCCTAGAATCCGCATTAGGCAGCATATTAAAACATGCATGCATATGCATAGAATGCAAGGAGATATAAAGGGAATAGGAGGGAAAAGAGAGTAAAACTCAGTTTCAAATACCGTTTCATCCCATCCAGCAATCATGGTTCCAACTGATAGCCCCATTCCTCGGTAGGAATAGAGAATGTTTGCCAACAGTTTTGATGCCCCTGTAACAGAAATTCTACGCTTGTTTGCCAATTCATGCAGCCGGCACTAGGTCATGGTAAATGATAATCCATTAGCACTTCATATAGGCAATTAGGCAAATAAAATGAATTAAAATCAATCATTTAACTCCTAAGCAATCAAGAATTATGCCTGAACTCATTTTCACAAACTTACTTCTCGAAATTTTGTTTTAGTAAAAAGAAAAAAGACCTAATATTAGAAATAGAGGTTCGCTTATGCTACGAGTGCACAAGTGCATAGACATATTGTCATAGTCACTGATATCAGCATCGTGCATAAAACTTTGATTAGTTAGAACTCAAAATGGTTGATCTTTATGTGTATGTCACATTTGAAAGGGGTGTCGAAACCAATTAGCCATTACTGGGCTATGCTAAATCTCAAATCTTTTTATCTAATTCTGTTCTCATACTCGTGTTTTAGGAAACGGACATCTGTAGTTTGATTTTAAAGCCAATGAAGAAGAAAAAAAATCATCCAAAACCTTCAAGATGCCATTGCTAGCACATTCTCACTTTCATGGTTTTTGAAGAACTGCAATACACGAGTACCAAAGAAAAACGCAGGGAAAGATTGCCGATATGAACCATTCTGCATAAAAGCCACTGGCAGACTACTTTTCTGCTACAATTCCATACATAACAACCAATGTGCAGAAATATACAGTATATAGCAAACAAAACAAATCTAACACAAAAAAAGGCCCAAAATGGTAGCCAACCCCAATTCCCAACTAAACAAATCTAACACTACCTTGATGCCTAAATTTCGGTGCCAAAATTGGCAGTCAGCAGCTCCACCAGCCATTGTACCAAGCATGTATGGATTGATTTCAATAATTTTCTTCACCGACTGTGATGCTGCCAAAATAACAGTTTCATTCTTACCATCCGAAAACAACAAAAAGAAACGGGAGAATGCAAAACTTCTAGAAATTAATTAGGGAAAATTTTAAACCGGTGCCTAGTAGCACTGGTCAAGATTTTATATATATATACATATATATATATATATACATAGAGAGAGAGAGAGAGGGGCTGGATCTTCTTACACTAGTGTAAAACTAACTTAGTTTTACACACTTAAATAACTTTTTCTACAGTTTATATTTGTTTAATCCCACCGTAGTATTTCATGTTCTATTCATATGGATCATATGTCGAGTTTTGAGTAAATTAAAAGTGTCTTAACTACTTCTTTAATTTAAAAATTTTCTACTACTAAATATATATTGAAAAATACGGTTTTCTCAATAGATATGATAAAGGTATACAATTGATTCAAAACTTTACATACACAAAAATTATAATTATATTGTTAAATCCAATAATTAGTTTGTTAAAATATTAATGGTATAAAAAGTTATGTGAGTGCTAGTGTAAGACTGTAAGCGGATACCTCATCATACATAAACATACATATATATATATATATATGAAAGTAAAATTAATGCATAATCTTTTCTTGAATTCAGTAAAAATAATTTATTAAATGAAGATGGCTTTCTGAAATGATATATAAACGTCGAACCTATTAATTATTCCCATACAAAGAAATTTCTGATAAAATAAATAAATTCGATAAGCAATTCGATTCAATAGCTCTTGCAAAATAGAGATATCAAGAAAAATAACATACAGATATAGCCTCCCATGCTAGCTCTAGAATCAGCAGCAACCATGACGCCTTCCTTAAAAATGAAGGCAAGCGTGGTGGTACCCTTAGCAGGTTTCACCATTTGAATAGCTTCTTTTTGAAACCCGTCGAACTACAACAACCAAACATTAAAAAATAAGCCGCAAAGCCCCTCCTTTTTCTATCTGAAAAATAATGCTACTACTTATTTAAAACGAGATCTTAACTCACATCAGTAGTATTTGGGAGCTCGAACGACGGAGCAGCCGAGAACCCATCAACAAGATCACTAGGAGTACCCCAGACCGGCGCAGCCGATTCTAAACTACTAGTGTCAAGCTTCATTTCCTTTTTTGTTTGTATAAATCTACAGAACAGAGGGATTGAATTAAGAAATTCAATGCGTTTGATTGTAATTTTCCGGAAAACAAATGGTATTCGAAAGAATACCTTTTCAATCAGATTGCAGATAATCGGCGATAAGAGAAAAGAGAGATCGGTTGAGATGCAGCAGCATAAATAGAGGAAAACAAGTAGTATTTTTATGAATAAAAGTGGGGAGTTTTCTTGAGCAAGGGGGAAGTCTGCTTGCTTGGGTCGTCGGTCGTCCCAGCTAGGCCCAATATGTGATCCGAAAACCACCATTTTTGAACTTGTAAACCCAGAGTCTGATCCATCACCAATCAAGATTATGGGTCAAGGGCTAATTGGGTTAGATGGTTTCTGCCCTCATTGGATAATATAAAAAAAAAAAATCGAAGATTGCGTCAGTTTTGCAGTAAATTTGTTCAAAAGTACAATAATTTATCTAGTTTTTATAAGATAAATTTTGAATATGATATTTAATAATTCAGGTTAAATTAAATTATTATTTATTTAATAAAAATATTTTTATTTAAATTTAATAATTAAAATAATAATTTTAGTATTTTTAAACAGTAAAACATGTTTACAAGCTAGATTGAACATAAGTAAGGGATTTAAAAGGGGTTGTGACCGGGCCTATGAACACTTCTAATTTGTAGGTGTTTATAGGTTGGATTCAGTTAATACCTTTAAAACTTAAGCTCAAATATAGATTTGATATAATCTAATCTAAAGATGGCAAAACTCGATACGCTTCTTAGAATTTTGCATCAATTTATTTTAAATTGAGAGGTTTTTTAATGGGAGTGAGGTGGAGCGAGGCAATTTTGGTAAATGCTTGCTCCGCACCGCATTGTCCACTTTTAAAATTACTATTTTACCTATTAAAATATTATATATATTCATTAATATTTTTAGCATATATATTAAATATATATATATATATATATACTAAAAATCATATATATACTAATATTTATGTATACTACAAAATAATATATATTAAAATTATGCTCATGAATAAAATATAATATATTTTTTACAATATTAAATTAAAAATAATTAGTGAAAACGTGAGGTGGGGTATTGTAGAGTAGCGTAGAGAGGTTATAGATATAACCAACATCCATGAAAGTGGATATTTTAAACATCCACGCAAGACTAGATGGAGATAGGTGAGGATATTCTGCCAACACCTCGCTCCATTGCCATCCCTAATCTAACCACCTAATTAAATTATACTAGTTTCACACACATTATAAAATGAGTGAAAAATATGATTTTTTTAATATGTTTTAAAATAAACATTATCTAATAAAAATGTGATAATTTCTAAAAGGGGAAGAAGTTATTGCGAATCAAATGAAGATAGCAAAATGATGAAAAAACATCAAAGAAATGTGAAGTTTAATGATCTAGTTCTTCATGAACCAGCTAAGTTTGCAAGCTTTGTAATTGTTTAAAGGTTTATACAAATACTCTAACCTTACAAATTTGTTTATAACTTCGTATGTATTTTTATCTCATGGAATCATGCCTTTATGCAAGCATTTTTTATGGTGTGAATACAATAAAATACACCACCATTGTGTCAACAAAATTCACTTCATGAAATACCATGAGATATCTAGATTTCATACAAATCTTTAATAAGCCATCCACCAATTTAATGTTTTCACAACACTTCCCTTTAAATGAATATTCACTATGAGTATGCCTTGTTAAAACCCCTAAAAAACCCAATGGGACAAAAACTTAATGAAGGAAAAAAAAAGTAGATCATTCATACAGAATTTTTTTCCCTTCAAAATAATATCAATTTATATAATGCCTTTACGTTAGTGCATTCCAATGTTATGCACATGTTTTTTTTGAAATTGAAGTTGATAAAGCCTTTGTCAATAAATCTATTGGGTTGTCACTTGAGTGAATTTTGCTAATATCAAGATCACCTTCTTCAAAAGTTCATGTGTGTAAAAGAATTTTGTTGAAATATGTTTGGTTTTATCACTTTTAATATATCCACCCTTTGTTTGAGTGATACATATAGCATTATCCTCATACAAAATTGTTGAGCTCCCTTTAATTGTTGGAAAATCACATTGTTCTTGAACATGTTGAATTAATGATCTCAACCATACACATTATTGGCTTGCTTCATGGAGTGCTAGTATTTCAGCACGATTTGAAGTAGTAACAATAGTTTACTTTGTAGATCGCCAAGATATAGCAGTACTGCTATATGTGAATAAATATCATGTTTGTGACTTTCTTTTATGTGGATTAGATGAATATCCACATTTGCGTATCCTATCAATTATGAATGTAATTGTTTTGAATATAATAATCCCACATCAATTATTCCAAAAAGATAACGTAAAAAGTATATAACACCATTCTAACGTTTTCTGGTCGACGCATAACTATATCTTGCTAATAAATTAATAGAAAATGCAAGTCTAGTTGCATATTATTAGCAAGATACATTAGTGCGCCAATTGCACTAAAACATAGTGCTTTAAGACCAAAAATTTCTTCATTTTCTTTCAAGGATGAAAAATGTATTTATTGTATCAAGTGACCTAACAACCATGTATTCAAAGAATATGCTTTATCCATATTAAATCTCTTTAATATTTTCTTAGTATATGTTAATTGATGAATAATTATCCCATCAGTTAAATGTTCGATTTGCAGGTTGAGAAAAAATTTTTGTTTTTCTCAAATCTTTGATCTCAAATGCTTTAATTAAAAATCCAATTATTTTTAAGAGCTCATCAGAAGTTCCTATGATGTTCAAATCATAACATATACTGCCGTAATAGCAAATCCAGATTTTGATCTTCTAATAAAATACATGGCATATTGGATTATTAGCATATCCTTTATTTAGGAGATATGCACTAAGATGATTGAACCACATTCATCAACATTGTTTCAATCTATACAAATATCAACAAAATTTGTTTTTGCATTTCCATATTTTCTTTTTTCTTTCAAATAAGCCTGATAAATATCAATAAGATGTTTGGATATACAATAGGTACATAACTAATGACTTTTTATGCTGCATATATAATTATCAGTTTATGTATTTTTTAGAGCTTTTTTTTGTAAAAATTTTTCTTTTCCATGTTTCTCTTCATTATTTTCTAATCTCTTAAAATTTAAGCTGCTATGGCCAACATGTTGTCCGCAATGGCCATGGCTAAAGTAGCGACCTCGTCCACGACCACGATAACCATATTATATAGCATTCACTTCATGGAATGACTCTAATCCAGTTAGTCGTAATTGATGTTTTTCCATCAAAAGATCATTATTTCGTTCAGCAACAAAAAGACATGATATCAATTTGAAATATTTGTTAAATCCACGCTCACGATATTATTGTTGCAAGAGCATATTAGAAGCATGGAAAGTTGAATAGGTTTTTCCCATCATGTCTTCCTTAGTAATATTTTCTCCACATAACTACAATTGAGAAGTATTCTAAATACTGTGGAATTATACTCGTTTGTTGTTTTAAAATTTGCAATCGCAGGTGAGTTCGTTCACAGCGAGCTTTTGGAAGAATTATTGCTTTATACTGCTCATACCTTTCTTTCAAACTTTGCCAAAGGATATATGAATCCTTTATGGTAAGGTATTTGGCTTTAATCCTTCATGGAGATCCTGGCGATGGAGTATCATTGCTTTAATATGATCTTTCAATGATGGGTCATTTCCTTCTTTAATTGTTGCATTAAGATTCATGGCATCTAGGCGAATTTCAACATCAAGTGTCCATGGCAAATAGTTTTTACCCAATATATCAAAAGCAACGAGCTCAAGTTTAGTAAGATTTGACATTATAAAATTAATAGATAGTGAAAGAAATTAGAATACAATTATAGAAAGATATATCGTGACATAAAGGATAATTAATCAATATATGCAGTATATAATAGAACTTGATATTTTATTTAAAAAGAAATCAAATGATAATTAATAGAAATTGTGAACACAAATTAGTCATACTTTTCATATTCTCATTGTGCATAGTAAGGTCACATAAATTTTATAAAATTTGTTCTTCACAAATTATATGTCTCTTTATGAGACTAATATAATCAAATATATTAATTTTATTCAGAAGATTAAAATAATATAAATTTATCATTTTCAGATGATAATAAATAAAACCTCTTCAGGAGATCAAAACAAATTTCTAACTTCTTCTAGAGTTAAATATAATCTCATAAAAAGATTAAGACATCTTCATAAGGTTAAGTATAGTAAAATTTATAATCACTCCTGGAGTTTAAATATATAAGGTTAAGAAAAATAATAGAAAATAACTCTGAATTTATATATATTGAAAAGGAAATTCATACCTTAAATTATCAATTTAGTTAAAACTTCGTGTTGATAAAATATTGTAAATCAAAAGCAGATTGCAAAGTGATCAAAAACAATAAAAAATACGAAGTTTAATGATCTAGTTCTTTACGCACTAGCTAAGATTTTCCAGCTTTGTAATTGTCGAAAAGTTTATGCAAGCACTTTAACCTTATAAAATTCTATACAACTTCATACATGTTTTTATCTCATAGAACCGTGCTTTTACGTAGGTATTTTTTTATGGTGTGAATAAATAAAATACACCACCATTGTGTCAAGAAAATACACTTCATGAAGTACTATGAGATATCAAGATTTAATCTAAATCTTTGGCAAGTCATCTATCAATTTAACGTTTTCACAACAAAAGTTACTATAATAAAAATTGATAATTTTGTAAGAATATATAGTATAAAATAAAAAAAATTAATATCCTAAATTCTATTTTGTTATATAATATTATTTTGATTTTTACGTTAATTTTTTAATTAAGTTAATATTAAATTAATCAAGAATTATATAATAAATCAGGCATAGCATGAGTGGACAAGAAAAAATGTGAATAAACAATTTATTTTAAAAATATATAAGTGACTATTTATTTATAAAAAAATATA
>JBBYHK010000013.1:15967169-15978118 GCA_038382065.1 Adansonia grandidieri | reverse complement strand
GTGAGAAAATAAGATAACGAAAACGTAAGAGTGCTTTAGGTTCTCTGTTTATGGTTTTATAAGGCAGACAAAAGGGTGAAGCAGTCGGGCTTGGATCTGTCTTGGGCCCAACAGATTTAGTTAAAACTATAAACGTTTATGGATCGCGCCCCGATTTAAAAAATTATTTATTTAAATTTAAATGAATTTAATTTAAAATTTAAAATAATATTAAAATTATTTATATTAATATTTATAATTAAATTTAAATTAAAAACATTTTTATTTAATTGATATTAAAAGTATTTATGAGTCAGATTACGCTTATTTATTCAAAAAATTATATCTTTGTTTCTCAGCTTTGCATCGTCTTTTTTATTTCATTGTTGAGTTACCGTGTTAGTGTTGTTTTAGCTCAAGTTTGGATGTAAGATGCAAGTTAAATGTAGAAATTGGGATCAATGTATTGTGTTTTGAATCTAATCATGGAGAACTTTGAAATAGAAATTATTATGGTTGTAGATATACGGTAAATATCAGCTTTGGATATTAACAATGTGAAGAGTCGAATTTGCAAAACAGCGACTGTAATCCCTGCCCTTGAAGAATGTGAGACACAGTAACATTTAGGATATACCGGCTATAGATGCCACGATCATTTGATTTGTTGATAAAGTGTTGGACTCTTAACATATAATATATAGGGTAGATGACAGATCCAATATTTTTTGATCTTTTTATTTTCTCTAAAATATGTTCAATATATATTCAAAAATGATATAAGTTAAAATCTTTCAAATGTATGAAAGCCTAGAAAAATTGAGAATATTTGTATATAATGCATATACATAACTAACACTTACTCAACTCCAAATAACATAAGCAAATCTAAAAGTGTTACCTTGGTTTAGAAGAGCTTATCTATGTTAGTCATTGAAAATACTAAAAGTAAGAATATGAGATTTAGTCTAGTAAATCATACAATCCCTTTTAAGAAATCATATCTTGCAAGTTTAAAATTTCCCTTCCTCCATTAGGGATGCTTGTAGTCTGATGAATATCAAAATCTTGAAAGTGAATTACTAACAAGTTGGTTTCCCCCATGCCAGATGTTATGTTTATCAGCCCACCAGGCAACCAGCAGGGTCATGAGGGATGATGCTTAATCAAAGTTTTAACATTCTGCTAGTAATTATCTTTAAGGAATTTAGTGTCTTGGGTGCACTGATCAATGGAAAGACTAAAGTGATAATATATATATATATATATATATATATATATATATATATACATATAGTAAGCTGCTATTCGGGTGGCAATCTTTGTTCCATTTTAGGACATTCCAATCAAGACGAAGGTGCGCTGTGAGCGAACTATTCTTTTACCTTCTACTAAAGAATTCCATGTGCTTCGAGCCTATTTTGAAATATTTTAAGGAAAAAACATAAAAAGCTTGAGTAACATAGATCATAGATTGTAACTTGTAATGTCGAAATATTTCATCCGGCATGCTCATTCATTGTTTTCCACTTCAACTTTCAGAGAATGTATTGCAGTCCAAGGGTTTGACGAATATGACATGCTCAGTAAGACATCAGAAGGAAAGTCCTTCCAGTAGGAGAGAATTGCTCCTCAATGGAGTTGACACTTGGTCTATATTACTTGGATTCGAGATATAAGTATGTCTTCGACACAAATATATTCAAAAATTTTAAGAAATTTAGATGATCATCGTATTCTTATATCTATATTCGAATGTCGAAATGTATTCTTTACAAGAAACTAAGAGTTAACCATCATAACCCTTAGTTGAAACCGTGCCAGAAGGAAAATTCCCACTATGGTTTCTCGAACAGGCTTTCATGTTCAAATCATATAAAAGCCCAAACTAATCATTTTTGGCGGCTGTTTCTCCATATTTTTCTCGCTGAACTATTCCGACTAGAAGCCCCCAGAAGAAGTTGATCCCTCATGATTCCTCGACAGGAATCTCCATTATCACAGTCCGAAAGCTCTCGTTGTCCCGGCGCCGGGGGGGGGGGGGAGGAGGGGATACTCCATTGAAATACCTTCGACACGGTTAATTTGCAGTCCCAAGTGCCCTTTTCTCTCGATCCTCAAAACAGATTCTTATGGTGATTGCTCTTGGATGATGATCTCAAGAACTCAGCCACCAGCTTCGAGAATGAAGAAGAGTTTTCCGCCAGCAATATCCCGGGCTTATCGTACTCTACGACTTTCCCTGAGCATTAAGCAACAACATATTTGTCTCAATCAGCTAAAAACCATTCTCCAAATGCATGCAGCATCTAAAATTCAAAACAATGCTACTTTATGCCATTGGATTTTATGCCCATCTGACATTATTTCTCCACTGCATTCTTAAATAAACATTAACTATGTTTCAAATATGTCGTATTGATGCATGTCAATACTAGTAATAGTTTTGAATCACGTGGTGGATCACTTCACGCGACTAAAAATTTTCATAGACGAGGTTGGATTCAAATTGAGTTCAGCTTGAGCCTAAGTATAATTATTAATACTATTTATATTTGTTCAAGCTTGATTTAGTTCAAAGTATATATCTCAAATTCTGCTTAAGCCCGTTTGTAAATGGGTATTTTAAGTTAACTCATACTATTTTTTTTTAATTTTTTTAAAGTTAAAAACTTTAGTAATTTTAATATTTTCTTATTAAGCTATAAAATATAAATAACTTAATATATATTTTTTTGATCTTTACACTATAATTATTTAGATATATTTATTCTTTTTATAATAAAAATTATATAATATATATAAATATAAATTAACATATGTTTTATAATTAAAAAATATGTTGAATTGGAACTAGCCTTAAATGTTGAAGCCAAGATCTTACTTGTTTTTTAAATTAGTCTTATTTTTTATTCAAACCTATTTTTAAATCTAATATTTTTGTCCAAATCTTCTTAAATATTGGATAAATTTTTAAGTTTTAAAACACAACTCGATCTATGAATATCTCTACATGGAATTGATCCCATTGGTTAATACATGTTCAATTCAATAATTCAAAATATTTTTCCTAAGTTTTCTTTGATATTTTAAATTATTTGAACTTACCTTTATCAAGAACCAGGACCAAGTCATTGTCAATAACAGTTGGAATCCTATGAGCCACAGTTATGACAGTACATCTGCTTGTCTCTTCTCTTATTGTCTCCTGAATCACATTATCAGTGGCAGTATCAATGGAAGCTGTTGCTTCATCCAACACCAATATTCTCCTTTTCTTTAGGAGCACCCTAGCCAGGCAAACTAGTTGCCTTTGTCCAACACTCCAATTCTCACCATCTTCCGCCACTGCGCAAACAAAGTTACCGGATTTCAGTATCAATGAATATACGTATTTAATACTCGTGTCTGACGTATATTCAAATATAAGCATAAGATATAACCCCTTAAAGAATCTCTAACTATGTAAAAGTTAAAAAAAAATTAACATATTTATATTAATTGTATAACTATTTTTGACACTCGCCCGATCCTGAGTTATCGTGGCTATCAACTACCTAGGAAAATTGTATCAAATGGATTGTAATTCATTTAGCAATTACTAAAATTTTATACCTGGTGCATCAAGAAGCCGTTGATCCTGCCTCACTATGTCTGCAAGACGACACTTGTTAAGGACCTGTCATGAGTTTATTTCAGTGAAACCAGACAATTTAGCACAAATATTTTGAGAGAAGAATATGAGTTTAGTTTAGCTGGTTTATATAATTATTTTGGTATTGAGTAGATGTTGAAATTTGAGTGAAACCGGACAACTTAATATAAATATTTTTTTAAAAAAAATTTAAATTTAATTCAGTTGATTCGTACAACCATCTTAGTATCCAACGGATACTAGGATAAGATGAAACTAGATAATTTAGTATAAATATTTCAAGAGAAGAACACTAAATTTAATTTAATTGATTAATGTCGACATCCTAATATTCAATAAATCTGAAATTCAAATCCTAGGTTCATACTAAAAGTATATCTTTTTCAGAGAAACCAGGTTTTAGCATTTACCTCCCAGATTTCTTGATCAGTATGCTGTTGCAAAGGATCCAAATTGGTCCTTATGGTTCCTTGAAACAACGTTGGGTCTTGTGGGATTATCCCCAATCTAGACCTCAAATCCTGCAAACCAATGGTGGAAACATCTACTCCATCAATAACAATCCGCCCACCTGAAGGCTCTACCACCCTGAAGAGAGCCTGAATCAGAGTAGACTTCCCACTCCCAGTTCTTCCAACAACTCCAATTTTCTTTTCTCCAGGGAAAGTGCAAGTTATGCCTTTGAGAACAATTGGGAGAGTTGGTTTATATTGCACTTGAAGGTTTTCAAGTTCAATTCTCCCTTCGGTTGGCCACTCAGGGTTTGGTCGACGACCCTCGATCACTAATGGAGCTTCACTGGGTATGTCTGTGAATTGAAGGATTCTCTCAACTGATATCATTTTGTTTTCAACGTTGCATAAGTTCCATATTACCCATGCTTGCAGTACATTTAAGTTCAAACCATATGTGGCTGCCAATCCTGCCAAGCCTGATACCAAACAGCAATATGATCTTTAGGTAAAAACCCAGCATTAACGCCTACAAATCAAGTTATCTAGACTCAGGTCTCAGTAAGGAATATGGTATGTTTTCAACATAGATTTTCTTTCTAAGTTTTGCCATGTACTTGGAAGGTGCTTGGAGGTTCATATCCTAAAACTTATGTCCAGAAATGTGTCAGATATGAATGCACGGGTACTTAAAAAAACAAGAGTTGGAGCAATGTAAAAAAAAATTAACAAAAATAAACTATTGGTAGGAGTAAAGGACTTACTGGGGTCAATGGCGGACCTGGGCAAGCTCACCAGGATGATCAACACCAGGAAGAAGACAAAGTTGAAAAGAAAGTTAATTCGAACACAAAGCCATTCCATTGTGCCGAAGTTATGGAAAGCTACACGAGAATAATCATCGATTAAGTTCAGGTTTTTCTCCATGAACCTGTCTTCCTGGTTGAAACAACGAATTGTTGCTGCCCCTGTGATTGATTCTGAGAAATGATGCAAGATTGGAGCCTTTCTAATTCCAACCATTCTGGCTAGCTCCCTAGCAGTCGTGATATAGTAGTTCTGTTGGATAATTTAGGGTGTTTAGAATTTGAAACATCATGACGGCATAAAAGTATAACAAAAATTTCTGTATGTTATGAATTTAGATGGATTTGGTGCTTGCCTGATACCAGAAGGAGATTCCGAGGATGGCGAGGAAGAGAAGGAAGATCTGCCAAGCAACATGGGACATAAGGATAATGATGCTGAACAACTGAATAAGAGCAAACGCCAGTCCAGCTAATCGGTAAGGAATGTCTGTGTCTAATGTGCTTTGATCTGTAGATGCCTGCAATAACCAGAGTGTGAGAATTACATTTTGAGTTATGAACTAATTAGGCAATGTTATGAACTTTGTTACAGGCAAGAAACTAACTCTGCTGAGGATTCGACTTGAGGGAGTTGAGTCGAAGAACGAAATAGGTGCACGGAAAACTGATGTTATCATTCCGAGGAAGAGACGTTGAGCTGTTTCGACAGCAATAGTTGCCAGTAGAACCGCCCTTCCCAGTATGAAGATGGAGCTTCCACTAGACAGCATAACAAATATGCCTATTAACTGTTGTCTTGATACCTTGTAACTTTGCTCAGTTGCCCAAGCAATCCAGTAATTGCTTCCCATCTGTAGTCCCTGGAAGAGAACTTGACAGATAAGGATGACTGGAACAAGAGCTCCCTTATAAGCTGCAGTGACAAAAGTTGAGTATATGCTCCATTTGACACGTCCGGTTTCAGTTTCTTCATCTTGACTCCTTTCAAAGAGCTTGTTGCTATAGCATATGGGCTCCCCATACTTTTCTTCTATGACTTCAATTTGACTTATCTGACAGGGTTGAGCAGTTAAGGTACCATCTTGGGGAGGGTTCACTTGGTCTAGTGATTTTCTATGAGCATTCATTTGCCTAACAAGTTCACCATCAGAATCAGAAATCAACTCCTCATATTTTCCTGACTGAACAATGAGACCATCTTTCATCACCTACAAGAACAAGCACAAAAGTTCTTAGTAGTGACCATTGTGAATTTCTGTTACTCGGACTTGGATGTGAGTATCGGATACAGGTTTGTATCTAACAAGTGTATGTTGGATTTTTCTAAATTTTTCCATGTATATAAAAGATACTTAAAGGGTCATATCCCTAAACCCATGTCTAAGTATGCGTCAGACAGAGTAATGAATAGTTGGAGCAACATAGGTGTGAATCATAGGAGCTTACCAGAACAAGGTCTGCTGCATCCAGAAATTCCAATTGGTGTGTAGCATAAATGACAGTCTTTTGAGACAACAGTCCATTTAGACATTTCTGCAAAAGATTTCTCACACATGAGGCAAATTCAACTAATAGTATGAACCATGAACACCAAGTAAGTATGCAGATTGAATAACAAAATAGTAATTGAAAAAGAGAGCTAGGGTGTTTTATTACCTTGAACAAATGTGTTCCTGTATGAGCATCAACTGCACTGAAAGGGTCATCCAGGATATAAATATCAGAATCACTGTAGACAGCCCTTGCCAACTGAATCCTCTGCTTCTGGCCTCCACTTAAGTTCATTCCCCTCTCTCCAACGATGCTCATATCTTTGTTAACCCACATCTCAATATCTTGGTTCAAGGCACATGCTTCAAGAACATGTTCATAGAAAGCCTTATTCATGTCGTTCCCAAACAATATATTCTCTCTGATAGTGCCTGTTTGAACCCAAGATCTTTGAGGAACATAAGCCTTTTTCCCATAAACCTTAATAACTGCACCAGAAATCCTAGGGATCTCACCTAGTATGCTGCAAAGTAGGCTTGATTTACCCGAGCCTACGGAGCCACAAACAGCTATCTTGGAACCTTTCATTATTTTCATCTTCTCTGTGATTTTGATGGTTGGATTCTTCAAGTTTTGGCTACTTGTTTCCCAAGCATATTCACCTGTCTCAATTTCAATTGCAACATCAGATGCTTTTGAACCACAATCAGTTATGAACTTCCTTTGATCTTCTTCTCCGATTAACTCTTGAATTCGATCGAATGAGACTTTTGTCTGAGCAATCATGGAAATGAGCTCTGGAAGGTTGTATATAGGTTCCTGTAGAATCCGAAAAGTTGCTAGAGCTGAAAGCACTGTTCCTGATGTTAATGGCGTTTTCAACAAAATGCAAACACCAAATGTGATGACCGACACGAGAGTCGGTGATGCCCAAAACAGAAATGCAACAGCTGAACATGTATATAGATACTTCTTAAGCCAGTTCCTCTCAGTCTCTCGAAGTTGAAGAAGCTTATTCAAGAAAGTGGGCTCCCATGAGTGAAGTTTCAAGACCCTCATGTTTTTTAGAGTCTCTGAAGTTGCTTTTATTCTTGAATCCTTAGCTTCCATGATCTTGGAGTGAAGTCTCTCTTGCCTGTTGGCTAATGGAGTGTTACTCACCATCACAAAAATCGTCGCTAAGACGGCAGCCATGGAAGGAGCAGCACCCAGATTCCTGTACAGTATTACCAAGGCCAGGAAGACTTGGATTGGTAGAAGCCAAACTCCATGAATGTACCAGCAGAAGTCACCAATTCTCTCAGCATCCACGTTGATGAGATTTATGATTTTGCCATTGCTGGGACCAACAAATTTAGCCGACAGAGATTTTTTGTAAATCAATACCGTCAGAGCTGCGCGAACCCTTATTCCGATTTTCTGGGCACCGAAGTACCACTGTCGTTGAGTCAGTGATTCTATGGTCTTTGAGAAGAAGAAGATGAATGCAAGAACCAGACCATATTGGAAGCTCGAACCATCATGCGTTTTCGTTAAGAAATTCACAAAGTTGCTGATGAGGAAGGGTCCAATGTAGGAGGCAATTGTGTTAAGTCCTACAAAATGTAAACAGAAGAAGCATTAGTAATCTGCTGCAAACAGAATCTGAAAATAGATTGCCAATGAATTTGAAAAGAAAAATACCCGCAAAAACAGCATTTACGGCCAGGGATTTCCATATGGTACCAGTTATAGCTTTTGGCAAGGAAGTAAATTTTGTTTTCTGTTTTCTAAGTGATTCTTCCAGCAACAATGAGGCATTACGGGCCGTTTCTGATTCCGGAACCGGAGGAATATGGTGCAATTCAAGCTTTTCAACTCGACCCTTTTCAAACAGGGGGTTTAGCCATTGAAACGTGAGTTGGCTCCAGATGCTAGCATTACTGAAGGTACTATTATCATCTCTGGGGGAATTTTCATCAAGCAATGGATGTTCGAGGTGACTGTTTCGGCTAATACCAAAAGGCAGACAGCAACAGCAACATAGCAGAATCAACAAAGGCAAGGAAGCAATATCAACAATGGCGGCTTCTTGCAAAGGGTAACGCAATTCTTTGGATTTCACGTGATGAATAAGGTAAGCAGCGACGGAAAACGAAACGAAAATGCAGGAAAACGCCCACCAGAGAATCAGGACCAAAGGCAATGTTTGCAGATCCCTGAAAGCTTTGTTTTTTGAATAGATTGCAATAAAACTTGCTAGAAGCCAAGTGAAAGCTGAGAAAATGGATTTGGTAGGGACAATTCCATGATTCCAGTAAATATAAAACCCAAAACCCAAGTTTAAAATAAAGATTATAACATTCGATAGAATAGTTATGGCAGTAAAAACTCTTGCTTCTCTTCTTACTGTATGTTTGAAGTGAATGATTTCATCACTGTCACTATCACTTTCATGTCTCCTAGGTTTCAATATGGATATGGTGATCCATGCTAGTAAAGCAATGACAAATGGTGCATTCACAAGCTCTAAAGAAACCTCCATTGGAGCTTGACTTAGAATCCTGTTATCCGCCCAATCAAAACCAAAGACACTCTGAGAAAAAAGTTGCCTGCAAAAACGAAATGCCTCAATCAGTGCCCTGAGACAACAATAGCAGAACCAAAAAGACTGAAACCGAGGAAGTAATGAAAGTATTCACTCACATTCACAGCATCAAAACCAACGGTTTCGATGTGGGATTTGAACACTGAAAACATTGAACATTGGCACAAAAGCTTTTTTCAAAGGTATGAGCAAAAGCACGTGGCTCGTTTCAAGAGGGGGTAACGATGAAAGGTTTTTGGTGCTTTACACATAATGGGATTTGTTTCGGCACACACCACTTTTAAAAGCAACAACAAAACACCAGTCACCGTCTCGACGTCTCCCAAATAATTCATATATTTATAATCATTTTTTAATACTGTCGGAACTTACCTAAACCCAAATTAGTTTAAACAAATCTTATCTTGTCCTTTTAAAGTCTGAGATCTAAATCGAACGATGGCTCCAAATAATTATTATGGCGTTTAACAGCGAATATGCTCCATGGGACCAGTGTCTTTACATGGTAGTTTCTGGCGACATGTTTTTGAAAGGTTTTTATATCATTAGCTTAGTATTATGTAATTATGTCAAATGAAAGCGGTCAATTTGTAGGCTAAGTCTTAAGGTAAGGATGCCATAAATTATGTCGACATTTCAAAATCATTCATAACTTGTCTCCATTTTCGCCCACCTTACCCACTCCTTACTGACTGGTTTCTGAGTTTATATAGGAATCTTGGATTTACTTAATGAACCGAGGGAATCTATGGATGAAGATTATTTTTAAAATTAAATTCAAAAAATTTAATTTAATTTATTTATATAATTATTGATGATATTTAATAATAAAATCGAATCCAAAAGGGGTAGACGGGAACCTTGACTAGAGGTTGTTATTTATGACTTTTTGGCCTTGTCTTTAGAGTTCGTCCATCCCTTTCATGATTTTTTCTAGTTTTGTTCTTATTTAAAAAACATAAAATTTGAATCTCGTATCTTTTTTCTGTCTTTAAATTATGATTTTCTTTGTATTAAAAAAAATAAATCTTGAACACCGATTTAACATTTTATCAAGATATTAGAGAAGGGACAAAATAATGATAAAAAAATTCCGAACCTTATCATTTTATCTAAGTAAAATATTAATACGAAAATAATACCCGAATAATTCATTTTAATCTATATATAATTAAACTCTTATTTAAAATACGAATTTATTTAAGCAAAGTGCTATAAAAATATAATCACTTAAAGCTGGTATTATTAAAGGGATTTTCCTTTTTGTTATGAAAAGGATGAAAAAGTAGTGAATAGAACTATAGAAGGATGCCAAACTTTGGGCAAACTACTACCTTTTTTTTCCCAGAAAATTCGTCCTGCTTCCTAAGAACTATCTTATCCTTTTCCAGGAAGAACCCACCAAATTAGAATTAGAAACGTGTTTCAAAGAATTTTAATTTGCTTTTTCTTGATTTAACAAAACCAAATTCTAATTGCTCTAGCCTACCATTCTTGAATTCATTGTATTTGTTGAGTGAAGGGTCACATTAATTTCTTTCAACTTGCTTTCTTTCTTTCTTTTTTCCCGGAACTTTCCCTTGCAGCCACTTAAATTAGACCGAGTTTTATTAAACGTGATACGAAAAAAATTATTATAATATAATATAAAAAATAATAAAATATATATTGTATATAAATAATTTAAAATTTATAAAATATAAGTTATAAATATATTAAATTACGTTAAATATAATTAAAATATGATAAAATAAATTAAGTTTAATTGAAATGTCTTTTTTCTGTTGTAATAATAATATCGTACCAATTAAAAATTATCATTTAATATATTAGTTTTATAATATTTAAAAAAATTAATGCTAATTTAATTAATATCATTAATTATTGATTAATATTTCTTGTAACGTAATTAGCGAAATCATGTCTCGGAGATTAAATGTTGAAACGTAAAACGTCTTAAATTACCTAAAAAAAAA
>JBBYHK010000013.1:15933416-15946467 GCA_038382065.1 Adansonia grandidieri | reverse complement strand
AATAATGTTAAATAATTTCTTAGAATCTTTTTATTTTTTATTTCAATATTGAAATTCAATATATATATATATATATATAAAAAAGAAATTTTAAACTTTTAAATTACTTGTATAAAATTTATTCGAGGATTAATTTATTTGTTCGACTTTTATGAAATAGATTCTTGATATATATATATATTTTTTAAATTTAAAATGATGTGATCTAATTCGAATTATTATGTAAATTTATTTAAGGGTCGGAGAGCTTGAGATGGGTCTGGGTTTACTAACTTTTCTTTCTTTTTTTTTATTCGGATCAACTTGATCCAATCTTGATCACTGTTTATTAGTTAAAATAATATTTTATATTAAAATTTAATTATAAAATATATAAATATTAAATAAAAATTTGAGCTTACACTTATATTTCAAAATTTTTTATGATGTAATCCAATTCATAAATAAATCTATTACTATAAAATAAATTTTTTTAATTTAATTATAAAATATATAAAATTAATATAAAATAAATTTTTAAATATTTTATTATTTTAAAAATAATAATTTATATTTTTAAATTAATTCAAATTAATCTTAAATTTAAAAAATTAAAAAATTTCGAACTAAGTTTAATCCTTTCCATAAGCACGTGTACTAACAAAGAAACCCGTTTCAAAAATTTATTATTATATAAAATATAAAAAGAAATAAAAAGAAAAAGAAATAAGGCATAAACATTTTTGTCAAGAACGACGTCGTTAGCAGACGCCGGTTTTGGATTTTCCGATTCCCTGTTTACGATTAGAACTTTTGACTAGGAAGGAAGAAGTCCCAGTAAACGGTAGAAAATTGAAAAAAAAAAAGAAAAAAAAGAAATAGAGATTGACCATTGATCGAGTAAGGATAAGTGAACAACTGAAAATCAGGACAAAATTTAATAAAGAAAAAAGGAAAATAATTGTAGTCAACAAAGAACAACAAGCAAACCAAGATGGAAAATTTTCGATATGCTTTTCTCTGTAAGTTGTTTCAGCAGCCCGGCTTCTTCCTTTTTTCTTTTCTTTTAATTCTGGGTTTTATTGCATTTTTAATTTTCTTTTCTAATTTAGTGAAAGGAAGAAGAATATGAACTTCCTAAACTGCTTAGAAGGCCTTGATTGTTTCAATTCACCTCAGTGATAAATTGGAATCTGAAATGTACTGATATTTGCTTAATTTCTTTTTTTTTTTTCCTTTTCTTTTATACTTTCCTTGGTGGAAGAACAGAGGAGCTGGAGCTGATCTTTTTCTTTCGAGTGAGTTTGTAAATCTGGGTTTTGATTTTTTAAGCCTAAAAGTTTTGAAATTTTTGCAATTCGGTATTGTTGTAGAGAAAAGGGTTGGGGTGATTTTCAGACAAGGGGCTTGAAGCTGAAGAAGGGCTTTTGTTTTGGATGGTTGAGATTAGAAAATTTCGGAAATTTGATTTGATCTCTTGGTTTAGCAGTTTGAATTTGGTGTTTCTTATGGTAGGGTATTTTGGTTCTACTTTGGGCACAAATTATTTGGTATTTGTAACAGTTATTTTGAGGTTATCGTTATGATTTCGGATTTTATTTGTAGCTGATATAGAATGTGAGTTTTGGTATTTGATGGATTTCTGATTAGTGATTTGAATTTTGGGGAGTTCCGCGTAATTTTTGGGAATCAGTATTGTGGCATTAGGGTGGGGGTGAATCATGCTCAAACAGATTCTAAGCAAGCTTCCTCGGAAGTCGTCCAAGGCAGCTGATAGTCGTGAACACGGTCGAAACCATGCTACTTATTCTAGTGTTTCTGCAGGCTCGAGGAGTGGTGATTTAGCTGACAAGTCCGGGAATTTGGGTGTTTCATCTTTTCCTGTACCTAAATCTACGGCAGATGTTGGATGGAAAGGTGCAAATTTGAAGCCCAATGGGAATCATGTGTTCTCTGCTTATGAAGCAATGCCTGCTTTCAAAGATGTTCTGGCTTCAGAGAAGCCAAACTTATTCATAAAAAAGCTTAACTTGTGTTGTGTCGTACTTGATTTCACTGACCCCACCAAGAACCTTAAAGAAAAGGAGATAAAGCGACAGACGTTGTTAGAGCTCGTGGAGTATGTAACTTCTGCAAATGGGAAATTTTCAGATGCTGTTCTGCAAGAAATTGTTAAAATGATATCGGCAAACTTGTTTAGGAGCCTTAATCCTCAACCACGTGAGAATAAAGTCATAGAAGGCCTGGATTTGGAAGAGGAGGAACCTTTAATGGATCCTGCTTGGCCACACTTGCAACTCGTCTACGAGTTTCTTTTGAGGTTTATAGCCTCACCTGAGACTGATGCAAAATTGGCCAAAAGATATGTTGATCAATCCTTCATCATGAAGTTGCTTGACTTATTTGATTCTGAAGATCCTAGAGAAAGGGAATATTTGAAAACGATTCTTCATCGCATCTATGGAAAATTCATGGTCCATCGACCATTAATAAGGAAAGCTATAAACAACATTTTTTTCCTTTTTATTTTTGAGACTGACAAGCATAATGGGATTGCTGAACTCCTAGAAATTTTGGGCAGTATTATTAATGGGTTTGCACTGCCCCTGAAAGAAGAACATAAAGTGTTCCTTGTTCGAGTGTTGATTCCCTTGCATAAACCAAAATGCTTAGCAATGTACCATCAGCAGTTATCTTACTGCATTACGCAATTTGTTGAGAAAGACTGCAAGCTTGCTGATACCGTCATTCGGGGGTTGTTGAAGTACTGGCCCATCACAAATAGTTCAAAGGAAGTCATGTTCCTAAATGAATTGGAGGAAGTTTTAGAAGCAACCCAGCCACCAGAATTTCAGCGTTGCATGGTGCCCTTATTTCGCCAGATTGCTCGTTGTTTGAACAGTCTGCACTTTCAGGTGAGAAATTTTGAAAGTTGTGTTCTGCTTTGCCCTAATTTCTTAATCTGTTTAGATGCATAAGACTCGTGTTTTGAACATCTTTTAATTTGACATGGATGATACTTTATATCTGTTTATTTCGTATCTTTTACCTGGAGAGCTTATAGCCTTCTCTCAATATTGAATGCATCATATATGCCATGGATTCGTTCTGTATGTAAATTAGTGGCATTCATTAGCCCCTTCTTCTGGTTTTTCCCCACTTCTCAACGTCTCTCATTTTTATCTGTCCATATCGTGAAATTTTCTAGGATTATTTGAGCTCATCAATTCCATGGAGGGCTGTTGGTGATTCAAATTCTAGTGCATACTAGCTTTTTAATATTGGTAAACTTGGGTTTCATTACTCTTTGCCTGAAATGCTCTCATTTTTGCCTTGAATGTGTAACGCAAGGTAAGTAAACGTAAACGATAATACGCGCTGATTGATTTTGTGATCAGATCAAGAGGTGGTTTGAATTTGTCTAATGATGTTAGAACAGCTCAAAGTTGACTATTTATATTGGAGTTATAGTTCACAAAGTTAAGCATTATTTAATTAATATTCATTCCATTGCCATTCCCATTGGCGTCAAGTTTGTATTGTGGAATGTATTGTTTAGATCTTTGTTACTCGGACTAGGGTGTGAGTATTGGACATGTGTATGCTCTTTTTCTTTTCTCTTTTTTTTTTTTTTTTTTTCAAGATTTCCATGTATTTGTAGGGTCTTTGGATAATCATATCCCCAAACCCATACCCGGATATGCATTGGATATGAGTGTCGGGCATGGGTACTTAAAGAAAAATGAAGAACCGGGGCAATAGAAGTTTAGATTTGTACCTGCTTGCAGAGTCAGTAAAGAGTTTGGTGGTTGCCAGAATGGGATTAGCTAATATCAATGCCCCATGAAATGTTATTTTCAACTGTATTTTCATGAGGTTCCACTGATGAAATTAACAAATAAGTGTATTGTTATGAACAGGAATGGTAGCATGGTTCGGGATTCTAAATAGTTGCTCAATACTATTACAAGTTTATGGACTTTAAAATGATTTTGAGAGAAAAATCTTTTGGCTAATGAAAATTATTTTCGTATGTGCTGTTTCCGGTTTTGAGTGCTTGTGTCCAATGGTCGTATTGACAAGTTGGAATAGGTAAAGAATGTCGAATATCTATAGCTAAAACTTATGTTACTCGGACTTGGGTGTGGGTGTCCCATCTCCAATTGTATTTCATGAGGTTCCACAAGCCAAGGTCAATTAGTGCTGAATTCCTCATTTCATTTACATATATTTTGTTGAAGTAAAGATTGCTTACAATTGCTGTATATTTGAAGATGCAATATGCGCTGATTGAACTATATGTTTTTTTGTACAACAAATATAGGTAGCATACTGCTAAAGCTTATGCTGATATTGTGTATAAAATCCTGTAGTATTCATGAGAAATCAGTACGGTTAGCTAAACTATACTACGTGACGGTTGAGAAAAAAAGCCTCTGAAAAACCAAATAAATTTCTTGCTAATAACAAAATCTATTGTGCAACACATGTTCTTTTCACATTGAATAGGAATGGTTGCAAGAAACTATCATAAAATCCTTGGAGATTTTGGCTGCAAATGATTGCAGATTGTATATTTTGAACTTGCTTTCAGTTGGTAAACTCTTTGTGAGGCTATGCCTATGTTACATGGACTCAGGTATGTGTCCAACATGGGTATGTTCAATTTTTTCTAAGATTCTCATGTATTGGGAGGGTCTTTGGAGGATCATATCCTTATACCTTTATCTAGATACGTGTACGACATGGGTGTCGGACAAGAGTACTGCAAGAAAAATGAAGAATTAAAGCAACATAGGGCTAAGCAGACTTTAAGCACACTTTCAGCTGGAAATGCTTTTGTGAAATCAATAGATCTTTATAACGTGGAATGTCTTTCATGGGTTCTTATAATCTTTTCCTTGCAGTATGCAACTGTTGATTTTCTTTGATTTTTTTGCTTCTCAGGTCGCCGAGCGAGCTTTGTTCTTGTGGAACAACGATCACATCGAGAACTTAATCGTTCAAAACTGCAAGGTTATACTGCCAATTATTTTCCCTGCCTTGGAGAAAAATGCTAGAAATCACTGGAATCAGGCTGTACATAGCTTGACTTTAAATGTCCGCAAAATCTTCAATGATCTTGACCCAGAGCTGTTCAACGAATGCTTGCTTAAGTTCCAGGAAGACGAATTGAAAGCAGACGACATCAAAGTGAGACGCGAAAATACATGGAAACGCTTGGAAGAACACGCTGAGAAGAAAGCACTTTCTTCCAGTCGTGAAACAATGCTTCTTCCTTGCGAAAGCAAGAGCTAGTGGCTCTTCAGGTTACATGTAAGATAGAGACTTGTTGGCTATGTTACTCGGACTCGGGGTGTGAGTGTTGGATACGGGTACGTGTCTAACGTGGATATGTTCAATTTTTTCAAAGTTTTTCTAATGTATTTAGAGGATCCTTGAAAGATCATATTCTCATACTCATATCTAAAATGGTGTCGAATGCGGATACTTCACAAAAAATGACGAGTTGAATCAACATAGTTTGTTGGTATTTTTAAGATTAGCAGATTTCCTAATGGGATGGGAGCTATCAGCCTTGGTCTGGGTGCTGAAATATTGCCAATTTCCTGCATACTATATTATCTGAGATTGCAGTATGGTAGGCTCCCGCTGATTAGTGAAACTCTAATATACATTTTTGTTAAATTAATCTATTTATTCTTGAACTTGTGCTATTCATATACGTCTTGGTTAGCATCAAATACGGGTATGTTCAATTCTTGTTTTTCTAAATTTTTTTGTGTTTCTTATCTTTATGTCAATATTGGGATATGTATCTAACATGAATACTTGAAAAAAAATTAAGAGTCGACCAAAGAAAAGAAAGAAAGAAATGAAAATATTTAAGCAGAACATCCAAGCAATTTTATTACTAAGCAAAATACCACAGACATCTTGAGCTTCAAATTCATAGTTTTGGGCAGAAGTCTAACAAGATTCTTCAGCAGGCATTCTTTGAAACAGCAAATTCAAGCAATATTTCATCACTTTCAAACGCAGACATGTCTTCGTCCTTTAAGCTGACCCAAGCGTCAATTCCATCTCCAGTTACAGCATCCATGAAAACAACCAGATTGTTGAAACTCAAGCTTGCTGAGCCCACCCAAACGGGTTTTCCCCAACCAAAATCAGCTTTGTAAAGAGGAAATCTACATAAACTAGTGAAGTTAAGGGGAACTATCTCCCCTCTAATGAAGCTTTCAGCGCTCTCTTTAACGGAGTCAAAGTGTCGACTCGGCCCATCTTGGAGCAGCCCCCCGTATTTGGCAGCGAGTTTTCTTATAGATTCTCGTATCTCGTTAACCAGATCACAACAATCTTCGTCTCCATTGTCGTTTTTGGATGGAACCGTAAATGCAACCCCGTAAAAGTTCCCGAAACCATGCTCCGGTAGCGGCGGGTCTAATCTTGTTCTTAAGTTTACTGCATGAACAATGGGGGCGGGTTTTGCTTTGGTGGAAGCAACGAAACGAGTCCATATGAAAGCTGATAATGCCTCAATCCGTGATGGGTCTTTGCTTTTAGCATATTTAGCTTTGATTTCATGGATCTTAGAGGCACTGAAAACGAACCTTTTCGTCACGATTCGTTCTTTCGATATCCCCATCCTCGGTTCATACCCTAACATATTGTTCTTCGGAGGGAAAAGTTTGGCTGAAACGAACTCAGGGGCAACGATGGAGCTCCGATCATCACCACCACGAGAAATGGCAGCCCAAGTGTTGAGAAACGTGAAAAAAGATGAAGCATCGGCAACTTTGTGAGAAATACAAACACCGATAGCAATCCCCCCGCAATCAAACACGTTGAATTGGATCCCGAGCGGCAATTCCCTGGCATCATCGAGCACAAATGGAAGCAACTTGTTGAGTTCACTCGGCACTGGATTATCCAAAACATCTGAAAGTTTGCAATTTACTCGAGCTTCCAAGAACGGTATACCTTCATCGTTGCACTCGACAAACAGGTTATCGTTGATCCGACCAGCAAGGGGATAGAAATAGGTTAACGCATCGGACAAGGATTGTTGAAGGTGGTCGATAAACTTCACTTTGTCGGCTTCGATGTTGCAGTTGGTCGTCGGGTAGAATAGAATCGAAGGGTTATAAACTGGAGGTGATATTTGATCAAGAAACGAGAGTTGGTAATGGCGGAACTGATCAGAGGTAGGGGACGATGGCTGGATAATAGCTTTGGACATTATGTCAACCTTGAGCTCCATTTTCTCCTTTAAGCCTAAACTTTGTGAAGAATACAAAATCCCATTTCATATGCATATATTTATAGTGATGTTAATAAGATAATAACAAATTGCAAATTTTCTTCTCGAGTTTATATTTGATATACTGATGATGAAATTTTTAATTAAAAAAAATTCTATTAGCAGTGAATCAAGTAAATTTTCACATGTTGCTTGAACTTAAAGATGAATATCGGATACGAGTATTTGTTAGACTTATGTATGTTTAATATTTTTCTAAGTTTTTTTCGTGTATTTGGACGATCATACTCATACTAAAAAAGTTCATAGGTTGGGTTGGTTCGAGCCATGGACAAATGAAAAATTTTCCCTTAAACCCAAGCCCAAGTTAAACCGGCTTGAAAGCTTATTTTATTGTTTAAAATAATATTAAAATATTAAAAAATTATTTTAATATTAATATTCATACTTAAATTTGAAAAAAAAATATTTTATATTATTTAAAAATAATTAAGATTGGGCTAACTCAAATTACAACATCTCGTGTCTAGGATTGACAAAATACGAATCCGAGGAGCTACCTAATCTATGAACAAATCAACTCATGCTCACCATCAATTATATATCTCAAACATAAATATTAAACACGAATATTTAATAAAAATAATAATCAGAGCAATATAGATTTCTATTTCTTACAATGGACAGCATCAAATTGTATAATAATATTATAAATGCCTATTAACATTGTAAAATATGCATTTAATTTGATGTAGTATTTTACCATAAAACAGGCCAAAAAGTTTCGATTATTAGATCGGTTGTCCAACTCCAATCACTTGAGTAGCATTTTGAGTTTATAGGAGAGAAAATGATTTAATTAATAATCGATACACGATGTTATGATCACTATCTAATAGTTTTGAATTCTTTTGATATCGATATTTATAATTAAATTTACCTCAATCGATCATGATCGCAATCATTATATTTATAATTACAAGAAACATGATATGATTAAAAATACATCCATGATTACCTTTTAAATTCTCTAATCAAAGTCGCTTAATTATCTCACCAACCACTAATCCAACTCCAATCACTTGAGTGGCATTTTGAGCTTATAAGAGAGAAAATGATTTAATTAATAATCGATACGTGATATTATAGTCACTATTTAATAGTTTTGATATCTTTTGATATCGATATTTATGATTAAATTTACTCTAATCGATCATGACTGTAATCATTATATTTACAATCACAATAAACACGATATGATCAAAAATACATCAATGATTATATTTTAAATTCTCTAATCAAAGATGCCTAATTATCTCACCAACCACTAATATCTTAGGCTTAAACTTTGCATTTTTCGTGCATGAAAATTAACCCTTTTGTTCTTCAATAGCGTATGCCCAGCAACTTTGTTAACCCCAGAAAAGCCTTTTAGAAGTTTCCAACCATCTTCATTTTCTTGGAAAACTGGGGAAAAACATGATGCAGCGACAGCATACTCGTTGAAGCTTTTGCCTGTCTGCAGGACACCGGACATGGTTTATTTTTTTGATATCAGGTGAATTATTAGAGCTTTAAAGTGATTTGGATCTGACAATCACCAAAAAAAAAAAAAAAAACATAAGAGCAACAAAGCTACGGCTTTCACATACTTTGATACTTAAATCAATATTTAAAAAAAAAAATTTTAAAAAAAAAGATTAATATATCCAAAGTAAAGTAACCGTATCTGACGGACATTGTTTTTGTTTTGTTTTGTTATTTATTAGTATTAATATGTTTTAACTTACCCTTCCAGATTTACCATTATTTTTCATATATATATATATATATATATATTTATAGCCTTTTTTTTCATTTTCTTTAATAAAATATATTATATATACGTACAGATATACCTTCGACATATATTTAATAAAATATTATATATATATATGTTTATACACAAATATAAAATTTTAAAATTATAAATATTAATAGCTAAAATTTTTAAATATCAAACAATATAAAAATAGATAAATTATTATTATTATTTAAGGCCAATAACCTAATTTAATGAACATATTTTATTTTTAAATGTAATTATGAAAAAATAAAAATATCAAGACAAAAAAAAATTAAAAATTAATTTAAAAAAATCAAAGAAGTGAATTTTTTTTTAAGAAATAAAAATTTAAAATTTAAAATTACTAACCGATATAGGTTAGTATGACTGGTACATTAACCGAAAAGATAAGATATTTATGTTATTTTATTTTACCTTAAAATCAATTGATATTATTACAGTATTGATTACGTTCACTACAAAATAAGATATTTTAAGAAACGAGATAAGACGATAATATAAAAAAAATTTTATATTAAATTTAAAAGTATTAGAGACAAATGTTGTCCCTAAGTTAATAGTATCATTCGTCCTCAAAATTTTTCAGAGATAAAGTTTTAGGTTTTTAAAAACATAATTATTAGAGATGATTTTTCATCTTTCAAATATAATTATTGATTGTTCTCGATTCTCTAAAATTTTAACTTGATTGATCTGAATTACTTGCCACTTGTCAATTGATCATTTCGAGTTTATTAGGTTTGATAATTTTAAATTTAAGTTATTCTAAATTTGAATCATTTCATGTTCTAATTATTTTTTAAATTTGGATTGATTAATTTCGAATCGTTAAATTATTTTGATAAAATCTAATTAGGTAGAATTTTAATTGAAGTGGTTGATTAAATTTTTAGAGTTTAGGTGCAAGACTTGCGAAGGCCCGGATACACACGTAACATTGGGGGGGGGGGGGGGAAGGATTCTGTTGGAAATCACCAACCTTACACGTATTCAGCTCTGTGTGGAAAGAATGTTTTCTTCTGTGAGTAAATTAAAAACCCATCTTCTTAGACTTTTAAGAATCCCAATCAGTGATCATGTTTTGTGGCGGTATATTGTTTAAAAGCAACAATCTTAGTTCTCTTGCGACACACTCAAACATTTCTTGAGATATCTTGTAATTTGACTTTTCCCAATACCAAAAATTTTGTTTATCTAACGTTTAGGAGCTAATTAATCATTTTCTTGAGTCCTCAAACTTCAAGGATTGTTGATTTTCGGATCATGAATTGAGTTGAGATTCGATTTTTTTTATTAAATTTCGATTTAGATCAGTTCGTATGTATATTTTATCATTTAAAAAGTATTAAAATATTTAAAAATTTATTTTAAGTAAAACAAAAATAATGTTGGCCCAATACAGGTCGAGTTTATCAGGCTTTTGAACCGGTTTAACAAAATGAAATATTTATCTAATTCCTAAGGTAAATGCAAAGGAGAAGATCTTGGAACTTTAACTCAATTAGTTCATACAATTATCTTTAAGAGATAATATTTAATAAATCTAAAGTTCAAATCTCAACATCTAAAACTCATTTTTTTATTTTCATTTCTCACACTACAACCTCCGTTACAAAAAAAAAAAACAAATGGGAAGGCTTTAATTTTCAAATATTTTATGTGTTCTTTTTGCAAATTTCTATTTATATTATGCATGCTTGAATTATACTCATCAGAAAAATTATTAATAATTGTTTATGTATTTTAAGAAGATAAAGTAATGTTTTGCTTACTCATATATATATATATATATATAGATAGATATTGATACACTTGAATTTGACAAAATGGAAGACAAATATGTGATCAAAGGGGTCACCAAATGCTTGCATCTAACTCTAGATGTAAAAATAATTATAGAGAACTAAAATATCACTTATCCTATTTCATTTGTCTATGGGACAATGTTGATTCATATTGATTCATAAATACTCCATCTAAAGAATTAAAACTACTTTATAAAAAAAAAAAAAAATCATGTGTCTGTAAGTACTTTTTAAATCAATTATTTTCATAAAATTTTAAAAAAATAATATAATAAATATTTTTTTATTTTGAAAATTTTAACTAATGTCTATAGACACCAATTAAACTTTCCCTAAAAATATTAAAATGCTGAAAGATAAACAAATTGCTTTTAGTACATTGTGATGCTACTTTGTTGTCTTTAGCAATTGGGCATACTAATGTGGAGTGGGCCAATGCATTGAGCTTTACTAAGAATTGCCCTAGAGGTGGTAAATGTGTTGATCGAGTTGAATTTAGATAGGGTAATTTTGGATTGAATCAGTTTGGGTTAAAGAGAAGTAAGATTATTTTGAGTTTTGATCAAAATAATCTATCATTTTGGTGAGTCAATTCGAGTTCAAATCAATTTAAATTTGGATATTTTTTGTTTAAGTTATTTTTATCTTTAATCATTTCTGATTCAAATTATTCAAATTTAATACTCATATCATTCAAGTTAATTTGTTAAATCCTAAAATCCAATAAATATAACTAAATTTATATAAAATTAAAATGTCAAAATTAACTGAATTAAAAGTGATTACCTCATAATATGAAATTATGTTACATTCAATATAAAATTAACTTTTTTCATGATTAAAAAATTATTAATATTTTTTATAGATTGATATTAAATTTTTATTTTTAATATTTCATCCATTAATTATTAATTTAATAATTAATGATTCATATTGATATTTCATATAATAGTTCTCATCCATATTACTCCTTAGTAACAAGTTTAAAGTGGGCAAATAACTAGATAATTGAAAAAAAAAAATTCACTAGAAGCAATTGCTTATAATGATACATAAAATAAAACATTTTACTGAATTTGACGATACGAGTAAAATAAAATCAATTTAATCAAGAAAAATATAAAAATATTAATAAATTTCGGTTTTATAATAGATATTTTTAAAAATTACCTGCACCTTAAAAAACTATTCATTTTTTTAGAAAAACCAACCACATTTTTCAAAGATTATTATTTAAAAGACAAACTTATTTTTTCTTAAAACATTACTTACATTTCCCAAAAAAAAGTATTATTTTTTTTAAAAATTACCCATATATAATATTTTCTTTCAAAAAATATATTTTTATTTACATATTAGATGTGCATTTATCTAATGTCTATTATCAATTATAAAAAAATATTTAGACAAGTAATTTCATCATTTCGGATTTAGAAAATTTGAGACATTTTTTAGTCTCAAAATTTAAGCAAGCAATTCCTAATTGTTAAAAGTATTCATAGGTCTGGTTGAATTATAATCTGAAAATTTTTAAAATTTTTTATTCAAGTTCGACCTATAGACTCAAATTATTATTCAAAAATTATTAAAAGAATATTTTTATATTAATATTATATTTTCAAAATTAAATTTAAATAATTTTTTATTAATTAAACAGTGATTTGAGTCAGACCAATCCAAATAAAAAAAAACTTATACCTAAACAGAACCAATTCAAACCGAACCTATCAAGTTGAATAAGCCACTTCCTTGAGTAGGTTTACTCGTCAATCATCACTTTCAAGCCCAGCCAATGGCAACGTCATCCTCTTGCGTATTAATCAATTCCATAAAAATCACCAAATTCTTGGAGGTAACGCAAACCATTTGCAAAGAATTTTCGATATAAAAATACAAAGACAAAAGATTAATATTTGAATAGGAAAAAAAAAAGGGACCCGTAAAACCTTAAATGAATTGGCTTTTTCGAGAAAAAACCTTATTATTTAGAAGATCTCGGCGATCGAGCGAACCCAAATTGGGTTTCATAAAGGCGGAATCAATATGTTAAAATAATTATACCAAAAAATCAAATTAATACAACTTTCGATTCTATCATATGATCAATTGAAGATATTAAAATAATTTTAAATATTAAAAAAATATTTTTAATATCAA
>JBBYHK010000013.1:15865635-15878547 GCA_038382065.1 Adansonia grandidieri | reverse complement strand
AATTTTTAGTATTTGATTTTAATCAGCATGCTTCTTGCAAATAAGGCAAAAGTACAAGCTCTCTTTGACTTAATTTTCTATGTTGCTATTTTAACTTTTCATTTTTTTCTAAGTATCACTGTTCGACGTATATGCCGGACTATATCTGGATATGATATTAAAAAACAACCCTATAAGGACCATATAAATACATGAAATAATATTAAAATGACGATGAAAATTAAAAATTCCCAGGTTAAAGTATCTGGCACTCACAAAAAACTCAAATCTGAGTACACAGTAAATTCTAGCAGACAAATAACATAATTTGACATCCAAACATGTTGTAATCATAGTAAGTTATGGTCTGGCACATAACAAACAATTAATTACATTTTTCTTTCCTTGTAATTGCCTTCTGTTTGAATTAGAAGGAAAGCTTAGCCAAAAATACAAACATTTATTTCAGAAAAACACAAGTAAAACCCATTGCATTTGGTGTTGGTGAAAACAACTCATCTAGAGACATCTATCATAGATATTCATGAAAGCTTAAGCAGCAAACAAAGCTCAAAAAAATTTGCATGAACTAAATCCAAACAAAAACATATTTACAAACCTTTAGTTAACATTCATAGAGATTCTCAAATACAAATTTTCTAATTAGCTAAAACCAAACATGAACCAAAAACTTATAAATGAATTGCAAAATTAATTAAAATTTAAAAAGAATTATACCTTAAGTAAAGCCAAGACTTTATTAACATTTTTACCTCAACTTCTTTTAAGGTCATTACAATACATTAAAACCATAGTTTCCACATAAACCTCCAAGTCATCACATTCATGGATTTCCACTGTGCAAGAAACTCTTTTCTCTCTCTCTCTCTCTCTCTCTCTCTCTCTTTTGACTCAACTTCTCAACAAAGAACCTACTTTTCTCAGACAAAACTCCCTTATGGATATCCATTGACACTTTGGAGACTACAGTAAAACCTGATCCCAGCCCCTATTGCTAAAGCTGTCCACTTTGAGTTTAAGTTCAGTGAGGAATTTAGCAACTCGAGTTTGAGTCTTTCTTCGAGAGTTTTCACTGCTTTTGGACTCACGGTGGTGTTCTTCTGACATTTCAATGAGGTGCGGTTATGACTCGGGTGAGTTGACTCAGGTGGAGAGGAGGAAGAGAAGAAGAAGGAGAATAGAGCCTTGAGAGTGTTATTGTGGAAGCTGTTTTGATGAAGAGAAATATAATGAGTGTATTGGGTTTGAAATAAAGCCATGTTTTATCATTTTTTATATATCCTTTGAAGCCATTAAAGAACAAAATATGTTACCCGGATTCAAGAAAAAAACTAGCTTGATGCCATTGATTGAAAATGAAAGCTTTTTGATAAGAATATCAAAAAGGAAAAGTTGGGTTTTTTAGAAGCAAGAAAATAAAATTGATTTCTTGGCAAGAAGGCAATCTTGAAAATGGAAATGGAAAGGGATTTTCTTGCAAAGAAGAAATAAGATATAAGGAACAGAAGTGAAGCTTTTAGTTTTTTTCCTAAAAAAGTTGAGAGAGAAGCTGAATTTTATTGGGAAAGTAAAGAGAGAAAAAATCCAAGAAGTGCAAAAAGCTTTGGATTTGCACTTTCAGAGAGTTAGAGAATGTGCCTTACAAAGCAATTGCAAAAGAATGTGTTTAAGAGAAAATTATAGGTGCAATAATTTCTACATGAATCCTTAACCATACAATGGTAATTTGGATTAATCACTCATGCGCCATAAATGTCGAAACAATCTCATGACCCAAAGGTTCTCTAACAATATTAGGTAATTCAGCTAAAATTAAAGAATTAACCTCGTTAGCCAAAAGCTATTTAGAAGTCCGATGGAGCCAAACCAAAATATGAACATGCGGCAAACTTCTCTTTTGAAATTCTATGGTATATAGTGCTAGAAATTTTTGTGTTGATAATCTATCTAAATTAAAATACTGAAAAATAATAAATTGTTAAATGGTACCATTTTCGATTAATGAGAATATTACAAAAGAAGTTACATGAAAGATAATTTTACCAAAAAGACGATATTTGATCGAGTCAAGGTTTGCAATTTCTGACTTTAAGAAGTTTATTGCTTGTCCAAACATGCTCGATAGATTCAGCAATACGTCTTTCAAGCCTCCTCGATCTCGTTACTGGTTAATAGCACTTTTAAGCAGTAACATTGTGAACCAAAGACTGCAATAGATTTTTCTCTCTCAAAATAAAATAAATTGGATAAAGATAGACTAACTGATTTTTCTAAAATAGCTACTCCTATTATATGAATTTCTCTTAGCATACGTCGAAAACCTCCCCAAAAAAACATCAACTTCAGACTTGGCGTTTATGTCATTGAAAGAAAAAATTGAAACAGTTTTATGAATTAATGCAATTTAATGCCAACGTTTCATTAATGCCATCAAAGCCAACGTTTCAACAAAGTAATTTTATAAAAGAAAAATCAAAATTTAATTTTAAGATTGCTACCAGAATGTTTAATGGCAGACACTGGGTCCGATTAATGGACTGAATTTTTAGTGAATAAAGCCCACTTGATTTTTAACCCAAGCCCAAACCTAATTCATGTGTACATAACGAGGGCAGTTTCCCATTCAGCTCAAGTATTAATCGTGCAAAGTAATTTTTTCATTATGTATCTATGTATGATAACCTGTATATTGATTTATGTATTTCGTATTATACACTTTTTTATTTATCATTGATATCTAATAATCCTCCACATGAATGGAAATTGTCTAATTAAAATGATAAACTGAATTAAAATGAAAGAGAATATCTTTGAGGAGTTATTCCATTCGGATAGGTAGCTTTTGGCCTTGAACCTTCCATAGTGACAACTATCGAACTTACTCAGCTAACTAGTGAACTCTATGTCTTGAACTATTAAGCCTTTCATATAAACATAGACACATAGGTGTCACATAATCCCTTTTCAAACACCTTTGGTTCTCATGGATGTGTTTATTTTGACCCCGAACACTTCCTGGTTTCAAAGAGTGCTTTAGAGAATTTAGTTTTATCAATTCTCATAGAAATGACCATGTTTCACACTCACATAGATGATTTCTTATTAAAGGTATCTTGCCATAACCCACTTGATCTCGTTAAGCTCTAAGAATCATTAGAAGCATAGCTAAACCTAATTCTTTTGCAGGTAGCACTAATTCATCGTAGGAATGGGTAAGAGTGTTTAACTCTTTCAGTGCTCTCACTAAGTTATCATAATTTGTGCCCCTTTGAACCTAGATCTTGGGATCTCCAATCAATTAGGTTAGGTTTCCATTATGTAACTTTTATTTTGTAGGTTTAAGTCCCATTCCCTCAATGATTTAGCTTGCTTTCTCATTAAGCCTTTTGTAAACGGACCCGCTTTATTTTTTTTTATTTTAACATAAGCAATAGAGATAATTCCATTTGAGAACAATTGCCTTACGGTATTATGTCTTCAGCAATATATACATATTGCCGGCACGGGTTTCGACCAACTTGGAATATCTTTTAAACAGTTTTGAAGCCATTCTGCTTCTTCTCCAGCTTTATCTAGGGCGATGAATTCAAATTCCATGGTGGATCTGGCCATACATGTTTGCTTAGAAGATTTTCATGAAATTGCAGCTTCTCCAATAGTAAAAACATATCCGCTAGTAGATTTCGAGTCTTTAGTATTTGATATCCAATTTGCATCACTGTATCCTTCAAGTACAGTTGGATATCTCGTATAGTGCAGTTTGTAATTTGAGGTATATCTCAAATATCTGAGTACCTTCATGATGGCTTTCCAATGGTCATATCCATGATTATTAGTGTATCTACTCAGTTTACTCACAAAGTAGGCTATATCTGGTCTTGTGTAGTTCATAAGATACATTAGACTACCAATTATTCACGAATATTCTACTTGAGATATTGCATCACCAGTTTTTTTCATTAGATGTACATTAACATCTATGGGTGTTTTAGCCACATGGGTATTATTCTTATTGAATTTCTCAAGGATCTTATTCACATAATGAT
Source organism: Adansonia grandidieri (assembly GCA_038382065.1). Classification (NCBI taxonomy): domain Eukaryota; kingdom Viridiplantae; phylum Streptophyta; class Magnoliopsida; order Malvales; family Malvaceae; genus Adansonia; species Adansonia grandidieri. Next base: position 15,874,501 of record JBBYHK010000013.1, on the reverse strand, counting down.
CTTGAGTCAACACTAAACCGTATTTTGATGTAGAAATTTTAATTCTTAAAAATCACATCAGCTAAACCCATATCTTTCATGTCAAATTTACTGGTCAACCATGCTTTGGTGGCTTTAATTATCTTATCATTATTGCCTATGATCAGCATGTTGTCTACGTACAAACAAACAATAACATATCCTTCATGTGTATTCGTTGTGTATACACATTTGTCATATTCATTAATACAAAACTTGTTTGACAACATCGTATTGTCAAATTTCTGATGTATTGTTTTGCTGCTTTTTTTAAACCATATAACGATTTAACAAGCTTGCACACCTTCCTTTGTTGTCACGGAACATTAAACCTTTCGGGTTGTTTTATATAGATTTCTTTATCTAACTCTCTATTCAGGAAGGTCATTTCAACATCAATTTGGTGTATCTCGAGATCGTTAAGAGCTACTATATCTATTAACATTTGAATGGATGTTATTCTCGTAATTGGTGAGTACAAGTCAAAGTAATAAGCCCTTTCTTTTTCCTGTATCTCTTTATTACAAGTCAAGCGTTATACTTATCTATAGATCCATTTGCCTTCATCTTCCCCTTAAATATCCCCTTGGATCCTAAAGGCTTATGCCCATAAGGAAGATCTACTAACTCCTATTTATGATTTTGCATGATGGACTCTATTTCATATTAACAATCTCTTTCTAGAATGGTGCTTCTGGAGATGACATAGCCTCTTTAAAAGTCTAAGGTTTATTTTCTAACAGATATGTCAGAAAAATTGAATCGTATGTAGTCGGTACTTTAGTTTGTTTACTCTTTCGGGGTTCGACTTATTTATTCTCATCCTTTTGTGGAATCACTACTTGAGTCCTCATGAATTCTCTTAGTAGTCTTATTTTCTCGTGTTTCCTTGTATGGAAATACTTTTTCAAAAAATAAAACATTTCTTGATTCAATGACCGTATTGACATGAATGCCCGGAATGTTCGACTTATACACAAGAAAACGATAAGCTACATTGTTATTTGCATATCTAGTGAATACACAATCTATAGCCTTAGGTCCGATCTTGACCTTTTTAGGCAGAAGAATTGCCACCTTAGTAAGACACCCCAGACTTTCATGTAATTATAGGAAGGTTTTTAACCTTTCCATAGCTCATATGATGTCTTACCTGATTTTTTTTGAAGTAATTTATTTAAAATATAATTTGCTGTTAAAATGGCTTTCCCCCATAAGTTTTGAGGTAACCATGAACTAATCAATCAAGCATTCATCATGTCTTTCAACGCATGATTTTTGTGTTCCGCAATACCATTTTGTTGAGCCAAATACAGAGTGGTGCTTTGATAGATAATTCCACGTTCTGCATAGAACTTATTAAACGATGCATCGTATTCATCACCTCTATCACTTTTTATTTCTTTTTTTTTTGCTTAGTTGATTTTCAACCTCGGTTTTAAAGAGTTTAAAGGCTTCTAAGGCCTTACCTTTCCTTCTTAGCAAATAAATGTAATATATCTCATGCAATCATCAATAAAAAATAATAAAATACTTTTCGTGTGAATTAAATTTAAATGTTCGTTCGAGGATAATTATATTTGATACTTAATTTTTAATAACACACCAAACATTTTTTTTAATAAATTCAATACTTAAATTGTTTTTATCAAATACCACTTTAATCAACCATTTTATATCTCAAAATGTGTATACTTCCGTGAAGGCCATCAATTCTCATATACATGTCTATTATATTACAAGCCATGTGGTGAAATTACAAAACATTTAATAAAATTATATTGTAATGAATATAAATTTGGAGATAATATTATGTTTTAATAATTTTTAATAAATTTTTTAAATAATTAATAAAATATTTTTAAAAAATATAATTATTTTTACGTAAAAATTACTCATATTTTATAAAATACTACTATTAAAAAAAATTGTATCAGTATTATTATTTTTTTCGTAAAATTGTAGTATTAATTAACCCGAAAGCTGAAAGTCAAGAGGGCCACATCCGTAAAATCGGAAAACCCTGGAGGGTAAATCTGGTAAAGAAACCTCCCTCCGTTTCCCACCAAAATAAAATCACCCAGAAGCCCTATTTTTATTTTCTCGTTTCTCAGCCGTTTCCAAGCCTCCGCTTTACCCAGATCTACGCCAATCCAAAAAATGACAACCCGCTTCAAGAAGAACCGCAAGAAGCGTGGCCACGTCAGCGCCGGTCACGGACGTATCGGAAAGCACCGCAAGCACCCGGGAGGTCGCGGAAACGCCGGAGGCATGCACCACCACAGGATCCTCTTCGACAAGTATCACCCTGGGTATTTCGGGAAAGTCGGAATGAGGTACTTCCACAAGCTCCGCAACAAGTTCTACTGCCCCATCGTCAACATCGACAAGCTCTGGTCTTTCGTCCCACAGGACGTGAAGGCAAAATGCAACAAGGACGCCGCGCCGTTGATCGACGTGACCCAGTTCGGCTACTTCAAGGTCCTCGGAAAAGGCGTCTTGCCCGAGAATCAACCCATCGTGCTCAAGGCTAAGTTGGTATCCAAGACTGCTGAGAAGAAGATTAAGGAAGCTGGTGGTGCTGTTGTGCTCACCGCTTAGGTTAGGTATTCTGTTTTTATTTCTGTTATCGGAGCTGAATAACGTTTCTTTTATACTATTATTATTATCTTTCTGTTTTTTTTTTCTGGGGTTAATGTTGAAATGAGATTTTATTTTAGCATCCTTAATTTTGTCTCAACTATATATTATATGTTCTAAGTTTTGAGTTATGTTGTTTATTTTATTGTGTTTTTGCAATTGTTGAATTTCTTTGATTTAGCTATATAATGAACATTGGTTTTTGCTTGATCTTTGGAAATTTAATGAATTAAAAAGCCGCTTGATTGAGTTTCATTTTTAAAGCTTAAGCTTGATTCGGGATAAAAATTTTATTGTGTAAGTTTTACTTGGTTAAGCTCGTTTATTAAATAAAAATAAATGAAAATAAGTTCAATTTTTATGCTCGATTTTTAAATTTTATTATTTTTAAATTAAAATTCGAATTGAGATTTTTGATATTAATTAACAATAATAAATATATATTAAAAGTAAAAAGTTTGGTTAGGCTCGAGTTAATTGAAATAGTATTAAAATACTCGAATTCGTAGTCTATGAATGGAATGTTATCTCTTTTGTTAGTGCACGTTTGTTGTGCTTTGTGATTACACTTAATTCTAGGAGCTATGGTAAAGAGATTATCAGTAGATGCAATAGGGAAAAAGTGGACAATCAGTTGTAGAGCCATTGATGGGCACATGGTGACCATTGTTTGGTGAATAATATCTGATGCTACGTGCTGAGATTGAAACCCCCAACTCCAGGTCTCCCAGCTACCAATTAAATATTAAAACAACTGCATATTTTTCATCAGTCTTCTCTAAGGGTTGGGTAATTTATCCGGTTCGAATTGGCCGAATCTAAATAAAGATTTCATTAATTTAGATTAATCTGATTTGATTTGAATTATTATTCATTTAATAATTTTTTATTTAAATTTAATTATAAAATATATAAATATTAATATAAAAATATTTTTAAATAGTAAAACGGGTTTGCAAGGAAGCTTGAATCTGACTTGGGTTAGGGCAAAAATTTTAGATCACGCCCCACTTGTCCTAACCCATGGATTGGTCTAAACCTATCTCAACCCATGGACAGGGCTAGTTTAGACTTGGTTAGGAGCTAAATTTATAGGATAAATGAGTAAAAATATAGTTTAAAATATTGTAATAGGTATGCTATGCCAAGAATAGCCTATAATCGAAAGCCTTAGAGGGCACTGCCTTTTAGGTACTAGAATTTAAACTATATTTCCGGAAACATTTCTCCATAAATGGTTTCATGGTTTAAGTTTTCCATTATTTCCTGATGCACAAGTTTTGCTTAGTAGTTATAAAAAAAGACTCATGAGAGATTCATAACCTTGTTCTCTATGAATATTCAGAAAGGGGAAAAAAGAGAAGTTTAGAGAGCCATGAGATAAGACACACTTACTATATTGTTTGTTGCTAAAGGCTGTCTATCTCTTACAAACAACATATTTCCCTTATACAATGAGTTTGGAGAAGAAAGTGACAAATAAGATTCGGATAATTATACATGATAGGGATAAGATTCGTGGTCTAATAGGATTGATAATTATACATGATAAGATTCCTGACATGCTTTTTACTATTCATAATTAGTGCCAGCATCTGAAGTAATGTTTAATTTTTTATGAGCGACTCCTTTTCTTGCTTGAATTGATATTTGTGAAGTTGAACTTATTTCGGATTAGGCTCATCACTTGGTTCTTTTTCTTTTCTGCTTTGAGTGTAAAATGTGTCATACTTATCATACCATGGGTAATCTTAGGACCATTCTTGTAGATCTGGGACACTTTCTTCATATATTTTTAAGGCTTTTAACAAAGAGCTTCATATGTCTAGGTGTCTCAAGATAATAATCCCTTAGCATCTCAACATCTGATGGGCCCATAAGTACTGCGGGATAGTAGAATTAGCTGACAGATTTGCTTTTGGAATTCCATTTATTCCTTGTTTAGATGTTTGATATTGATAGGAGATGTTTTGCACATCCTTGTAGAGGGACAAGATCCAAGTTGAGTAGCTTGTCCATGTTGTACAAAATACTGTGATTTGTACAAGATAATGATCATGGTTTTAGCTTTTGGATTTCTTGCAGCTTTTCTATCTATAATGGTTTTTCATTGATGAAGGGGAAAAAACTATTATAAGAGGGTGAAGTTCTGTATTTTTGGATTGATCCTGCCTTCAATAGACAAGTTTATTGAATACAAAGGCTATTGTATGAACAGGGGAAAAAAAAAACTATTGTATGATTTTTTTTGTCTTGGTATTTTGTTATCCTTGACCTCTAGCTCTTTATAATCAAGGCTATTGAAGGAAGAATCAATCAAGAAATGCAGAACTTCTTCACCTTCTTACAATGGTTTTTTTCCTCCTTATCAATAGAAAGCCATTGCAGTTGGAGAAGTAGAAAGATATCCAAAAGCTACAACCGTGATCATAATCTTATCCGAACCATAGCATTTTGTATAGCATGGACAGAACATGTTCTTATTAGTATCAAACATCTGGACAAGGAGTACAGGGAATTCAAAAGCAAATTTATCAGCTAAATAGAATTTTCCCACGCTACATATGGCTCTCATCAAATATTGAGATGCCATGGGATTATTATCCTGAGACACCTGGACCATATGAAGACTCTTAATTAAAAGCCTTAAAAGAATGTAAAGAAAATGTGGGGTCCCACATCTATTAGAATGGTCCCAAGATTACAATGGTATGGTAAATCTAACACATTCTTTACTTAAAGCGGAAAGGGAAAAGAATAATGTGATAAGCCTAACCTAAAAAAATTCAACTTCACAATTATCAATGCAAACAAGAAAATGAAACTAATTATGAATAGTAAAAAGCATGTCATGAATCTTATAATTTATAATTATTAGAGTCCTGTTTGTCTAAAATATGTTAGGAATCTTATCCTTATCATGTGTAATCATAATATTGTTTATCTAGAAGTATGTCAAATATTATTTGAGTCTTGTTTGTCACTTTCTCCTCCAAACTCCTTACATAAGGAGAAGGTGTTGTTTGCAAGAGGTAGACAACCTTCAACTGTAAAAAAATATTGTGTGTTTTATCTCGTGGCTCTCTAAACTTTTCCTTTTCTCCCTTTTTGTATATTCATAAAAGAAAAGGTCATGAATCTTTCGTGAGTTTTTTTTATAAGTATGCTTTGCACTAGTCATACTAACTGGAACTTGTGCATTAGAAAATAATAGAAAACTTAGGCCATGAAACATTTATGGCAAAATGTTCCTAGAAAATGTAGTCTAAATTCTTGTAGCTAAAAGGCAGTGCCCTTTAAGGGCTTTGGTTATAGGCTATTCTTAGCATATCATACCTGCTGCAGTATCTTAAACTATATTTTTAGTTTGACACAGGATAGGAAGACGAGAGGTACTTAGCATGAGTTTGCATGGTCATGTGAGAGGTGTTTGTGGACCAAGTCAAATTGGGTTCGGATTGAGTTTATCTATAGTATCAGGATCGTATTTGTTTGCTCAAACTAGATCAGGCAATTCAAGTCTCAAATTCTGCTCAAATCACTTAGATTTGTAGGGATAATCCAACTCATCTGATTGCATTGATACTGTGCTTTAAAAATAATAAAAAAAATCCACATACTTTCAAATTTGAATATGTAACTTGACTCATGTATAGATCACTTTCTGGCAAATCCTGTTTTTTATTGAGCTGGTAAGAGGTCTTGATCCTGAACAGGTTAAAATGTTAGAGTTCACATTGAAATTATAGCAATTATGTATCTTATAATAGTTTGCATTTTGATCCAACGCATGCTCACTGACCAACTAGAATTTCATTAAACTTTATGATGAAAATACTAGAGGCTTAAAGATGCCCAAAGGTTGGGATTTAAATTTGTTTTCAATCGAGTTGTGTTTATTATAGTTGCGGACATAATGAATAATATTGCAATCAATTGCAATAAATATCAGTTATGAAATGAATATCGATTGTAAATATCGATGGAAAGAATTGAAATTGCAAAATAAATTGCTATTTAAATCCATGAACTGAGGTTTAAAGATTAGTACTACTTGAGGGATGCCATCAGAGAAAAAAGAAGGAGAGAAGCAGGGATAATCTTCAATTGCATGAAGTTTATAAGTGGCTCACAATAATAGCCAATTAATATATTACAGTATTTGGAGCTTAATGCATCCTTTCACATTCATGAGTGACTCCAATTTTCTTCATATTGTTCCATGAACTCGTCATTGAATTTCTGGAAACTTGACATGATTTCAGGCATTTCTTCCTCAACTAGTAAAATTGTTATTTTGAAAAAACAGACAGGCACTTGAGTTGTTCTGAATCTTCATTGAAATGTATAAATTATTAGCTATGTTATTGAGATTCATTTGCGAGTATCGGTTACGGGTATATGTTCGATATTGATATATTTAATGTTTTTTAAGTTTTTTCATATATTTAGAGGATCTTTAAAAGATCATATCTTCATACATATATCTTTGGAGGATAATTAAACATCAAGTCTATGTTGTTTCGATTTTCTATTTTTCTTGAAGTACCTGTACTAAAGGTATCAATGGGTTGGGTTAAGCTACGAAAGTTCTGAAGGCTTTTTCCCCTAATCTTGAGTCGGGTTAGGCCAAACTTGAAAATCCTTTTCCTTATTCATTATATTATTAAAATATTCAGACATATTATGGACGTGATATTCTAAGAATCGTTTAAATACATAAAAATCTTTAAAAAATTAAACAGATTTTAGTTAGATACAGTCATATTTGATAACATATTAAGTAAAGGTAAAAGAGAAAGCTTATTTTCATCTCATAATGGAAGTCAACATCTCAAAGTCCAACTTTAGACCAAGTTACCGATTCACAGTATTTTCTAATGACTGAAAAATCCTTCAGAAGTTTCTAACACCAAATTTAAAAGGTTAGAAAGGCATCTACCCAACACTACCATCAGAAAGCTGCAAAATGTGCCCTAAATTTTTATTTAACCAGAAAGAAGAATATGCACTTATGCACCAAGTCTTTGCAACTTCTGTTTTAGTGGTAAAGATGATAGTAGAATGGATATTTATAACTTTTAAATATCTGAATTTGAATCCATTTAATGTATTCGAAATTTGAATCCATTTATTACTCGCTTATTATTTGAATTTATATCCGAATTAGATAGCATTATTCAAACGGATAATTGAATTTATTAAATCAAATTTTTTAAAAATATAAAATTATAATTAATAAGTCTATAAATGGATATCGATTTCAGATATTTGAATTTGTTATTTATATATAAAGCAGATTCGGATATTCAATACTATTTACATTAAAACCAAAGCTTATTTACATTAAAACCAAAGCTTATTCAAACAAGGATATATCATATTCGAATCTAAATCCAGTGTGAATGGTTTATCTTATATCGAAATGTACAATATTCAAATCTGTAGAAAATCATCAAATAATTTCAAATACTAATTCTGTCTATTGCCATACTACTTAACAAACATCTTTCCCTAACATACTGTTCATATGAACGCCTCTAGTTGTAACGGCTGAGCCATTATCTCCTCTAATGTAGGAAGACTAACTAGACAAGCTATCTTTTCACAATTCCACATATGTATTCTTTAAAAAAAAAAATTATATATGGGCTTGTTCATTTCATGGGTATTTATCAAGCGAGTTGAGTTGCAGTGTCAAAAATTTTTAATTTTTTTATTCAAGTTTGAATTAAGTTCGATCTAATTTGATTCAAAAAATTGAATTTATTATTTATAAATAATAAAAAATTTTATTTTTATATTAATATTTATATATTTTTATAATTAAATTTAAATAAAAAATTTAGTTGCTATCTTAAACTTTTACTGTTATCTAGTATTGTTGGAAGAATATGCAAATTTTGACATGTTTTTAAGCTAATTTTGGTATAGATAAAATATTAAATGATAATACTAACATTTTATTTATAATATTATTATCTGTTGATGTTAAGCAAACAATGGGAAAATATGAAAATAGTATGCAATGTTTAAAAAAAACGAATCATCGATTGGATCAGTTGAATCAAGAGTTAGTGACCCATTCAATACGGTACATATAATTAAATCTGAATATTTTTAAATTAGTTGAATTGGTAAAAGACCAATTAAAAAATTCGAAAAACCCAAAAAATCGTAAAAACCGATTTTAAATTTATTTTTTATA
>JBBYHK010000013.1:15801965-15834526 GCA_038382065.1 Adansonia grandidieri | reverse complement strand
ACTTCTATCCCCTTTGCCATGGTCCACACTGCCATTTAATTTGATATCCATATTGATCCCACCTGCTTCCACGTTCTCCCATTTGCTGTCCCTTGAAGCTTTACCTGATTCTTTAATACTCTGACTGCTTTCACCACATTCAAGGTTTCTATAACTACTGTCACAAACCCCTGCTTCTGACATCCCCTCCGTACTACCTAGACCTTTTTTCTTCGAACTTGATTTTTTTTTTCCCACCAATTTTTGGAACTCAACTAAATTTTCGATATTCTCAGTCAGCTCTTGATGCAGACCCATCTGGCCATTTACTACAACTTCATCATCTTGCTTTTTAGTCGCCGAATTCACTTCTTCATCTTCCTTAAGACTTTTACTGTTTTCTGAACACGAATGCCTTACCACCCTAACCTCTGATTCTCTGCTACCATCCAAATTTTCATATGACTCCTGATTTTCACTGTAACAGAAACAATTCACCTTTGGCATGGCAACTTGGTCAACTTCTACTACCTTGATAGAGTACACCTTATTGGCAACTTGCAGATCAACTGATTCATCAATCTTCTCCATTCGCTCGGTGATAATTTGCTATTGCCGCCAAAGAAAGATTGCCATTTAATGATTCTTCATCCACACTAATTAGCTTTCCCCATCTACTTGCTATATTATGGAAACTTGGAAAGTATCAACATTCCAAGCATGAATCGGAATACCTTTGCAAGTGATCCATGTCTTTTTGCTATTAACAACAAAGTTCTGTGGCCATGCCTCAATATTGTCAAACCATTTTTTTTCAATTCAGACCACTTTTGATTTTTCATGTCTTCGAACAATTTGATGTCCTCTACATATATCAAAATAATCGTACCAGAGATTCTTTTAAAACATAACCCTAGAACCCCCTCTTGTTCAGTAAGGTTTGCCAGCTTCTCAAAATCCTGATACACTTCACTCCACCCCACAATACATCTCTCCACCCAATGAAGTATCTCTGCATCCACCACGCCCATGATTCTTTCCCTCGTATTGCATTCTATATCTTCTTTCATTTTTGCATCTTCGACCTTCTTGCTATTCATCAGAGCTTGATAGTACATTTTTCTTTCAGGCTTATTTTTGCCTTTCTTTTTAGTTTCCTGTTCTTTCCTCCAAAAAGCATTTCTAAGATTAAACCTAGCAATATTAGCACCAATTTTGTGATCCAGAAATCAAACAACGTTAAGATTTTTCACCGCATTTCTTGTTTGTTAATCATTTTCAAATCTTACAAAATTGAACTTTCGACCCCTCCCACTCCTTTTCCTTGGGATAAACGCATCAACCACCTTCCCAAATCTTCGGCAAATTCTTTCTAACCTTCTACCATACACCTTAAACGGAAGATTGTTGAAGAACATTGTTGTCCCCATTTTCGTAATCTCCTAATATAACTCTGTCTTAATAAAGAAAAACTTGTTGCAATATCTTGTACTTAAGTTTGACTCAACCTAACTGAATTTATCAATCGAACGGGCTGCACGACCCCTTAAAAGTCTAGCACGCTCCACACATTTTTTTTTTTCACTTTCATTTCTCTTTAATAACTGTATATTAAAATTCATTGGAATCACAAATCTAGTTGTGTGAAAACGGCCAACAGAACTGAGGTGGAAAAGAGCTATAAAACAATGTTCGACGACCGAAAGAAAACTCGTGAATTGGATAGGTCAAGGATGGCAATTGAGCCAGGCGAGACGGTGATTGTCATTCCACTTTAGTCTTACGTGAACGTTGAAAATATTTACCTCCATAAATATAGATTACATTCAAAATTACTTTAGTGCTATTTCATTTTTTTATTAATTATTTTTAATTTAATATTATAAAAAATATATTATAATTTATTTATTAATATAATTTTAATATATAAAATTATTTAGTATATAATATATATACATTTAAATATATATAACATTAGTGTGTGTATATATATATATATATCAAATATATATACTAAAAATATAAAAAGGATATATAAAACATTTAAAAGGGTAAAATAGTAATATTATAAAAGGTCAAGAAATCAAGTATTAATCAAAATTGCTCTGCTCTACCAAACATCTAATTTTTTTAAAAAAATTCTCCATTGGAAATGACTTGGTGTGAAACCTGTGAAACAGATTGAGTTTTGCTATCCGCTTGAATTTAGTTAAATAACTTGAGTCTTAAAATTTTAGAAAGAATTTACTTAGGATCATATTACATTATCATATTTATTTTAAAAATAATTTTAAATCTTAATAATATGTTATTACTTATAATAACAAGATCGGACGGAAGTTAATGTCATACTAACTTTTTTCTGATATTCTAAAACATTTTGATCGAAATGTAAAACGAAATACCACTTTTATCCCCATTTTTAATATTTTTAACAGTTTTACCCTTTAACTTAAATTACAACCTAAACCTGTATAAATATACAACTTTTACAACGTCAGTTACTACACCGCCGGTTTCCTTCTCGATCCTTTTTGTTTTTCCCTCAGCCCAATGCCTGAACCCTAGATTGGATTTACTCCTTTCCCTCTTTTCCCCAGCCGAGCCCCCAAACCTTAGAATTTACAGACCCTCGGCCAAACACCAAACACTAGTTAGAAGCCAGATTTCAGCTTCCTCGGCCAAAGCTATCTACACGCTACCTACACGTTGTTTTCTTTTTTTGTTTCTAATTTTTTTTTGTACTTTTTTCGTTGATATTTTGATGATTTATCTTTCTTGGTTTAATTGCTTTTTTTCTCATGATAATGTTACTTGTTTCCGTAGTTTAGGACAAAGTGCCGAGGAACAATTTTTTATTGTACGGAGCTAAGAATTTAGGCTTACACTTATTGTTTATTTTACACTTGCTGAAATCATTATGATGGTTCTACTATGGTAATTTGAATTATAAATAGATTTTATAAAATCCAATAAAAATTAATGAATTGATTTCTAAAATTTTTAAAACTAGCAGTACAAATAAAATGCTGAAATTGATGTTGATGTACATATTTTGAGCATAACATTACGAATTATAAATAGGTTATAGATTATATGTAAGTATCATCTATTTCCTAAATTAGAAAGAAAAAAAATTGGTGTTTAAGTACTATAAAATATGGATCTTGAATATCTCCCTCTACAACTAGCCAAAGAATTTATATTAGTTTTGGAAGCAAATATAAATGTGGGGTTGAGGAATTACATAGCAATTCTCCTTAAGCAAAAATGCATATGCTCTTGCATAATTCAATTTTGACGAAGGAGATTTGCCCTGCCATTCACTTACACAATGATTTCCTTCTCCTAAATCAGTATTATTAGTAATGTTATCTCTTCATCGTTATATGGTTAGCCTTATTTGCAGTAAAAACAGCCTATGAATGCTATTTTTAATTTTATCAAGATCAAGGTAGGTTTCAGTTTCATACTAGTTTTCACTAAACCGATCTAGCAGTATTATTAATCAACATGGACAGCTTTGTTTTCAAGCTTGCTTCACTGCTTTAGTCAAAGTGCCTACAGTTGATTCAATAACTATATTATATTGTAATATTACTTTCATAGCCAATTTAATAATCCTTTATTATCTTGCGCGCATGAAATAGAAAAGGAGTTGATCCCTAGATACTTTTTAATGCTTCATTTGTCTTTATGAGCTGATTTTGCTAGACCTTTTTGGTATCGACTTTTCTAACGATTATATCTTTTGCATTCTTCTATTTTTTGAGTCCCAAACTGTGCCATTATGTTAGTCCTTTTAATTAGTTCCTTACATGCTTTAATTGATCTCTTTCAAAAATCATTTAGCTCAACTTTTGTATAGCATGTCTCGTATAGCTACAACTCTCGTATAACAACTCACCATCTAGTATTAGCTTTTACACAGTCAAAGGTATTTTAATAATCAAGTAATTCCAAAATGTTATCTTCTTAGTCAACCAAACATGTTAATTTTCATTGAAGGGACAGTCAACCAAATGCATACATGTAACATTAATGGGAACACGATTTCATCATCTTGTAAGAAAGAATCTTATTACTTTTGATATCTCATATTCTCCGAACCAAACCCCTTTTAGGTTGATTTGGATTTGTATTGCTTTGGATTGAATTATTTTGAATTTGTATATTTTTTAAATTCAAAATTTTTTATTTTTGATTTTTGATTTCAAATGTGGATCTAACACTGCAATTATTTAAATTTGAATGATTCAAATTTCGGTCATTTCAAATTTCATTTATTAAAATTTAAAAGTAAATAAAATTAAATTTAAATAATTATTTAATCAAATCAGATTTCATTAAAATTTTATTAGAAAATAATATTTAAAAGTAAATATAAGCATCATAAAAAATGTAATTTTAATTTTTTATTACATTAAACCAATTTTACTTAATGTTTTATTCTAGTCATTGGTTCACTTTTAATCAGATTTTAAAAAATATTTCAATTTTCAATTTTTACTAGTTAACACCCCTGCGATACTGTGGGTATTAATTTTTTTTGCGATAATTACGAATTTTAATTATAATATATTTTTAGGTGTAGATGTTATAAGTTTTGATGAATGTTTTTAAGATGGCCATTAATTTGATCACAATGAATAGTACAAAAAGTATTTAACATCATAAGGATTCTAAAACTTTAGCTTAATGTGAAGCGGAAGGTACTATCATCAGTTATTAGCAAAAAGTCATATAAATTTTAGTGAATAATAGTTTAAATATTGTAGTTTAAGTAAAAAGAATTGATAAATTGCAAAAGTAATCAATAAGGCTATAATAGGAAAAAAAAACAATAAATTGATAGAAAAGTTTGTATTTTAATGCGTATAATTTAATGTTCAACTATGCAATAGATATTTTTTAAGAAAATCTAACTTGGAAAAGAGATTTCTATTAATGTTACAAAGTAAATTATATATTAATTGTAAACAAACTTTATAATGTAATGCGTATCATTCATAAAAGAGAGGTCAAATGTAATAAACATATCCATAACTCATCAACAAAATTGAGTATTGTTGATACAACGATTTGTGATGATACATGGAAGGCTATAAGATACTTGGTTGATGAACTTGCAAGGCAAAGAAGGTTAGAGGATGTCGGAGTAAGTGCTCCGAAACGCATTCTGATGCTTAAGTCAATAAAGTAAGCGAGCCCAGGAAAAGAGTTAGAGATGTGTAGGTTCTGAATGACTTACCTTTAAGTGGACCATGGCACCTTTTATAGTAACTTATAAGGCATTCATCATTATCTAAAACTCTATGAAGATAAAGTTTATCATTGACTAATTCCCCTTAGATAAAAATGAAGATCGACAACATCCTCTAGCATTATCATAAGAGATTATTATCTCCTATCTAGTAGGTCTAACACTTGCCCCCTAGGGTGTGGATGGTTATAAAATGCCCATTCACAGCCCATAAAAGAAAAAAGTTGAAATTTAACAATTGTGTCTGCTTGTTAAGGTGACTCATGGGTTGATGAGGGAATTATATTAATCCCAATAAAAAATAACGAGTCAACCTAAGATTATGTTTAGGCGACTAAGATATAAGGTGGGGTATTATTAGCCTTGAAAGATCACTTATAGATCGACTATCAATGTCAATCAGAAAGGCAAGAATTTTTTTCTTTTTTTGGGCAACCATAATTAATGCAATAGCTGTACCATTCCACTTAATGATGAAAATGTGGCAAGACTTTATGAATGACCTTTAGGGTTGCATTGATTCAGTCCCTATAAAGTAGACATCATAGTGGCTGTGTAGCCCCATCGATAGTTGCGAGTTTTCTTCTTCGTTTCTCTGTTCATCGCGATAACAAAACGACAATATTTCATTGCTCTCTATGATAATTTTTATATCCATAAGAATTCCTTCTTTCGTTAGGTAAGCCAACAACTTCGATTTTTGTTCTGATTTGTAAGGTAGATTGTTTCTACTTTATCGTTTAAAGTTTGTGGTGAATGGTATTTCGTCGAACACGTTACTTCTCTAAATCTGTTGCGAAGAAAGGTCAACTTGAGGTTAGCGGTAGGGAGGTTGTCAAACAACTATTTGTGATGGAGAACGTAGTTGTAGATGAATCCAGCGACTGGCCATTTATAGAGCTGCCTGAAGAAAATCCCTCACCGATGGAACCAGTTGGAGAAAAAGGTGAGGATTGCCAATAGAGGAAGGGGAAATCCAAACTTCTACTAGTAGAGAACAAAGAGAGGGAGATAGTAAGGTGCCTCTCCCCATTACAAAAATTGATACAAGTCGAGTGGATGTGGTTAACAGTGTCATGACTATGGCAACTGTAAAAGCTGTATTGATAGATCGAGGTTTCAACTTCAGACAATACGAGTGTCCAATCCTTTATTTGGGCGGCCTGTAACTAGGATTGAGGTAGATCTTGTACCCTTTAACTTACATATTTTTAGGGGAGGGTTTCATCTACCCTGGGAACCTTTATTTTGTCAAGTGCTGAACTAATATGGTATATCGCCAAACTAGTTAAAACCAAACGCTTGGGAGATGTTAGCAACATACTTCATTGTTTGCAAGAAAGAATGGTGGACTCCATTTGTCAAGGTGACCTAGCATTTATTTTCACTGAAGAAATATGAAGGATGTTAATACTACCTTAAGTTTGTTAAAAAAAATGTTGACAAATATTCCCTCAAATGCTCACGTCGCCAATGACCAATTTTTCATTATAAGTAAACGACCAAGTGTTGAATAGGACTTCCTTGTAGAATCGAATCATTGCTCTCCTATGAGCAATATAAAGGTAGCCCTGAATTAATCCGAAGAGGAACAAAAATAATTCTTCAAAAGTCACTAGTTTAAAGTGAGGCACTATGTAACTTCAAGGAAAATTCAGCAATATTGCCTTGGTGTCGATGTTGTCCATCTTCTAGATAACCCTGCTCGCCCTACCAGGAAGAGAAGCCAGAGGCGCATCATTACACGAGGTAAGGTTTTAGTATCTCGTTGAGGTATGTTGTTTAAACTTATTCATTTGTATAGATTCTCCTTCTACAAGTTGCTCGCCAGTGAATGTGATTGATGTCAATAACGAGTCTCAGTCTACTAGCACCAGTTTACCTAGAACCGGGATTGAGGGGGAGCAGGAGCGGGACGAGGCACCAACTACGAAGGTTTCGGAGGGTACTTTCCAAGGGTAGCTTGATTTTGTAACTTAGTTTTTCCTAAATTATAATCATTTATATACAGGAATGGATGTTGCAACAAGAGTTGCTTCAGCGGAATGTGAGAAAAAAGAGGCTGCTGTCCAAAAAAAAATAAAAAAAAAGGAAAGTTAGGGATAACTAAGGTGACTTTCTTGTTGAGAAAAAGATTAACCATTGCTTTTGCATTTCTAGTCGAAGTCATGAACTCTACTAACACAGTTCTAGTGGAGGCTACTCTAGTTGCAATAATTCGGGTGGATTCTGAAGTTCCAGATACCTCAACTAGACTAACATCCTTTACTAGCATGCCCCTCAGGCCGTCATTGCCATCAATTGGGATAAGTGAACCAGAAAGCCTAAAGATTGACCTACACCCTTGGAGGAAAAATCTTTCGCTATCCGCAGGCGTTTTAAGTGACAGAGAGATGGCTTGTAGGTGGGCCAATAAGGTCACCTATCCTTTGGATATGGAGTTTTTTATGACAAGGAATCCCACAATGAACTTGGAGTGTACACTTGCTTGTATAGTGGAGGTAGTTATTCTTTTTTATAATCTCTTTATTTGATAGGCTTTGCATACACAAATTGCCCTTTTTCGCCAAATATGAAACATCACAAAGAATTATGAAAATACTTGGAAGGAAGCCATGGCTACTAAGGCAAGAGCACAAGAATTGCAAACACAAATTGATAGCTTGACTCCTCGAAAGCAAGAATCTGATAACTTGGCTTCGAAGTCACAAGGAAAGGTGTCAAAGTTAAGAGCTAATAATGAGGGCTTAAAGGGTAAGCTAGAAGTGGCAAAGGCAAGTATAGAAAAATTATCGAAAAACCTAAAAAAGTTGAAAAAGGCTCTCACCACTCATGATTCGGAGCTAGTGACAGCTACCGCCAGGATATCTAAGTTAGAGTTGCAGATATCGAGTATAGAATCTTAATTCTGAAATAAGCTTGATCGTCAAAAAGATTCTCTTTTAGGTCAGTTGTGAGCCTGTGGTAACGAGTACAGGCGAAGTGCCTTATATGGTGTTTAGCTTCGTAGAGAGCTTCTAGACTTAAATGATATTCGGTTCTCCTAATTAGTTGCACCTCCAGAAGGCTTTGATGTTTTGTGGCTGACCCAATAGGATGTAGAGAAAATGCATTCTCAAGACAAAGCCTTTATTACTCCAACTTCTATTGAGGAGACCATTCAGTATGAAGATAGCTCAGATGATGAGGGTACATGGGAGCAAGACGACCAAGCAGTAGAGAGTAGTGGTCCCTAGTGATTGTAATTTTTATTTTTAAACAAGCGATGTAAATTCTTGAACAATCGATGTAAATTTTTGATTGGATGAAATCAAGTTATTAAGGCATGGCTTTTATTGCGCACCTCAACTGTTCAATTTTATGAACATAGTAAGCGTTTTTGTATAGGCCTTGGCAGCCTACACTTTTTTTTTCTTTAGGATGACCTTGTAGTAGATGGTTGTCGTTGCAGCTTTGACCGTAATAGGTTATTGTAAACCCATTCATGGAAACAAATTCATGAATTCATAATTATATTCACCAAGTGGGTTTAAAATTTACAAGTAGTACTTTTTTAGATGTACAGCATTTCAAGTTTTGGGCAATGGTTTTCCTGTCATGTCCATCAGCTTATATGCACAAAACCCTACTTTGGCGACTTGATAAGGTCCTTTCCAATTTGAGGATAATATTTTTCTTTCTCCTCCTAGTCTACTTGCCTTACAATTTTGTAAGACTAACTTCTTGAGTTGGAATTGTCCATTTTTTACTCATCTATTATAGTATCTGGATACTTGTTGTGCCCGAGCTGCTATTCGTGCTGCTATGTTTTTTCTGCTTTTTTTCAGTAGGTCTAGGTTCATTCTTAATGTAAGTCATTAAGTTTATGGTTGACATTGGCAGTTTGAATGCTCTGGACCCTAATCTCTACAGGAATCATGGCATCAGTGCTATAGACCAAACTGAAAAGGGTGGCATCAGTTGTTTGACATTCTGTCATCCAGATTTCCTATAGTATTCCCAATGTTTCTTTGGTCCAGGCACCTTTAGCATCGTTTGACTTTTTCTTCAAAGGTTGGAGTATATTTTTATTTGTGAACTCGACTTGCCTATTAGATTGAGATGGGCAACTAAAGTATGAACCAGGCTTATGTGGAATTTCTTACAGAAATCCTATAGTTTATCTACTTGTAACTGTTTCCTGTTATCGGCTATAATGATGTTCGGTATTCCAAATCGGGAAACGATGAATCTCTATACGAAACTTTCTCTGCAGAAATCAAGGCTTCAGTGCTATAGACCAGACTGAAAAGGGTGGCACCAATTGCTTGGCATTCTATCATTCGGATTTCCTATAGTATTCTCGGTGTTTCTTTCGTCCAAGCACCTTTAGAGTCATCCAACTTTTTCTCCAAAGGTTGGAGTATATTTTTATTTATGGACTCGACTTACCTATTAGACTGAGATAAGCGACTGAAGTATGGACCAAGCTTATGTGGAATTTCTTATAGAAATCCTATAGTTTATGTGCTTATAGCTATTTCCTGTTATCGGCTATGATGATGCTCGGTATTTTAAATCGGTAGACAATGAATCTCTATTTGAAACTTTCCATAGATCTGGCTGCTATTGTGGCTACAGGCTCCGCTTCCACCCATTTGGTAAAATAGTCAAAGGCCACTATTAAGAATTTTCTTTGGGATGTCGCCAGGGGAAAAAAGACCCAATATGTCGATCTTCCATACACAAAAGGGCCATGAGCTGAAGATTTGTTTCAAAGCTTCTGCTAGCTACCTAGGAATTTTGGCGAAATGTTAGCACTTATCGCATTTCCTCACTAGGCTTGTGGCATCTTTCCTCATGGTTGGCCAAAATAACCCTTGCCTGAGTGTTTTATGCGCCAGAGCTCTACTCCCAAGTGATTGACATAGTCACCTTCGTGAATCTCTCTGAGCACATAATCTGCTTCATTTAGGTCAAATATCTGAGCAAAGGATAGGTAAATGATTTTTTATATAAAGTACCATTGATAATAGTGTACTTGATGGCCTTTTTTTATCTGTCTTTTCTAGAGAGGATCACTAGGGCTGAGTTAGTTTAAAGGAACGCCATGATTAATGTCATCCTGTAATCAACTGCACCAGTGCTTATTTCATGGACATACCAATCATACCCAAGCGTATGAACAGATTCAAGTAAGATCTTCCTTATGTTTATGATCTCTAAACTACTCACCATTTGGACATTGAATCAGCGATAGAGTTCTTTTCACGTAGGATGCATTCAAACAAAATTTGATCGAATGCACAGGAGAGCTTTGAGACTACAATGTGATATTTGGCTAACTTTTGATCTTTAACCTCGTATTTCCCATTTATTTGATTCGCCACCAATTGCAAATATGTAAGCTACTAAGTAGGTAGCTCCCAAACTCCTTGCTAGCTTTATACCTACTATGAGGGCTTCATATTTGGCAGCATTGTTTGAGGCAAGGAATTCGAAAGACAGGGTGCAATGGTATTCTTGACCATTAGGGTTGATTAAGAGAATTCATGCACCTAAGTTTTCTTTACTCGACGATCTTTTAGCTTACAATTTCCAATATCTCTCATTGTTTTCCCCTTTTGAAGGATCGAAGAATGATGGCTTGCTAATATTTTCCTTTAACGTGCATTTTGGGACTCTTGGTTCGATAGGCATTGAAAATGAGCACTCGGCAACGAAATCAGCTAAAGCAGGTGTTTTGATTGCTCTCCCGATTGCGTATGTTAGTCCAAACGTACTCAACTCGACACTTCACCTAATATTTTTCCTACTGAGTCAACTTATTCCAAAACATCTTTCAAGGACTGATCTCTCAGCCATGATGGGGTGAGCTTGGAAGTACTGTAGTAGCTTTCTAGCCGTTATTACGAGTATATGGGTCAACTTTTCTATCTTCATATAATTCGCCTCCCCCAGTTGGAGTGTTGTGCTCACATAATAGATAGGTCGCTATCTATTATAATTGCATCACATTTATTATAATTACGGATGTAATGTATGTTATAATAGTCAATTATGATAAATATCAACTGTAAATATCTATAATGGAAAGAGCCAAAATCATAAAATAATGACCGTAACATCGCGTTCCGATCTCTATTTAAATTCTCCCTGTAGTATAAAAATTTTTTATTTTCTTTTTGAAGAAAAAAAAAAGAAAGAAAGAACCCTTAATTGCTATAAATTCTAATTGTAAAAATAAAATAATAAAAATCACTAATTTGACAAATTTAGCATAAAGTAATTAGAATTATTCTTTTCTCATGTAATCATTTCTATTTCCTTTTAAGAAGTCACCCTTAAGCAAAATCAACCATTAAGCACGATCAAGTAATTTTTAATCCAAAAAAAAAAAAAAAGAAACATAATCTAAATATAAAATAAACGTCAACTTTAACACTATACATCTATTCAGCTGATCAATTAAACAAACAAAGAGCTCTAAAAGCCAAAGATCCAAATTTAATAGATCTAGGAACGATACACATATCTTTATGTTGATTTGTTTCCCCAGAAAAAAGAAGAAAACTGAAATTTCCAAGAAAATTCTACATAAGACTGATCATGCACATCTCTCTTTATTTGATATAGGAATCAATATCCTGAGCAAACCAATGAAGAGAACAAAATTCTCACCCTTAATACATAAAAAAACCGGCCAAGCATTTCACAGAAGTATTTTTAGATTAGAGATCAATGACATCAATTGAGATCAAGCATAAAGTATAGGGAAATGATTAAAGATCAAAGCAAAGATTCAAAAAATTTTGTGATGAACATTGCAGTCATCAAAAGTATTTGCAACAGGAATGCATCACTTACTATATTAAAACTAATTTGTCAATTAAAATTAATATAAGGAAATATGGAATATTTTTACTTTTTAAATTCAAAACAAATACTTATCAACAACAACCAATTGAGAAAGCTTATCCAAAATTTGGACAAACCAGGATTTTTCTTAAATTTGTGAAGCATTAGAACAACATAAGTTCAAGTATCATAATTTTATCATAAGAAGATAAAAAGGAGAAGAAAGATTGTAAGGGGTTTTTACAATGAATAATAGCAGTTAAGTTTAGCTAATCTCATTTGGATAGTCTTTTCTAATTGTTTCAGTACTTTACTATAAATGCTAAATTTGGGGTTAGTCCAAGTCAAGGTCGTTGTCATCAACAACCTCATTGAACAGTTCACAACATACCCATATTCTAGTCTTTGCCTCATCAAGCTTCTTATATTCCTCCTTCATCCACTTCGCTTAAATTCATTTACAGTAATATATTAAATGTCAAATTACTAACTTACATCATAATTCCTAATTTGTCTAGATATAATATTTTTTATATTAGTGATATCTCTAGATTTTGTTTGGGCTTAAATCCCATTACATACTTTTATGTATTCAAACTTTTATCTCGGAATATACTTATTCGGCCTTTGTTGACAAAGAAAGAAAATTCTTTTCTTTACACAATTGAATTAACCATCGCAATTCATGGATTGCTTATATATATATTTTTTTTGTGTATAAAAATTTACTTACAAAAACCATATATTTAGTTAATATTACTTAATTTGTAGTGTACTCAACAATGTCTTTCCTTGCACCATCTGCTTCATAATCTTTGTCAACTGTTTAACCAAATAATAAACATTTTAATTAGATATTCGAAAAAACCTAGCTACTTCCAAAAGACCAAAATATATAAACCTGCAAAATAGGATTAAGTAAATAACTTACCTAAATGAATATCTAAAAGCATTGTTTTCAGGTGAGGCAAATTCTTCATTCAATACCAACTAAATAGCATTAGGTTGCATCTTCTGCCCCTTTGCTTCAGCAACTAAAAACCAAATAATAATATTGCTAAGTTTAAAACATATAATCATCATTGAATCTTAAATTAAAGTTAATTTATACTCCACTTCCTTATACATAAATACCTATTTTATGTGATCAAACACATTACCATGCCATTAGACATTCAAATAATAAATTATCAAATATTCATAAACATTTTACAATAAGAAAAACAAAAACTATTCTTTTAGATGCTGAGAGAAAAAAAAAAAAAAACCAAGAAAATGTCGAACCCAACTATTATTGTTTAAGTTTTTAACTTTCTTGTTCTAACAATTTCTTTCATCATAAACTTACTTAAATTTTTCTGCACAGCTGCCATCTTTTCAGGATCTCCTGATACTTAGGTTCATCACAAAAACAAAAAACAAAATGAAAAAAATTATTGACTTTTTCTTTACCTCTCCATGTTTGTCTTTTTCAGTGAACAATCATTGATTTTTGTCTACCTTTAATTAAACTGAAAGATAAATATCCCAATAAAAATTAGAAAATATAAAAGAATTTAAAAAAAACTTTTCTTCACTTTTCGTCATAGGTCTCCATTTTTCCTTAGCATCTACTTCGATTCGACGAACCAACCACCTAAAATTATACCAATAGTTCAACGCCCCATTGTCCTCAATGATCCGACCACTTATCTCCACCCTTTCTCCTTTGATTTTCTTTCTTTTTTTTTTTTTGTTTTTTTTTTTTTACAGATCATTCTCCGTAAATCCATTCCTTTTTGTTTTCTATTCCCTCACTTTCTATATCCTTGTCTCTCTATTTATTTCTCTCCACCCTTTCCCTTTTGACTTTCTTTCTTTTTTTCTTCCACAGATCATTCCTCCATAAACTCATTCCTTCTTGTTTTCTATTCTTTCTCTTTCTAGATTCTTGTCTTTCTTTTTTTTTTTTTTTTTCTCTTTTTTGCCTCAACTTTTCAGATTCTTCTACATTTTCTTTTAGACAATATTCTTATCAGTTTTTCCCCTTTTTTCAACCATTTCGTGGGTGTCTAGTAGTGGGCAGGTTGCGTTACGTATCCCTTCAAGCAATGAGTTTGACACTTTGATTGAAAGTAAACAATTAAGTATGGGAAAGGGAAGGTTTTTAAAAAATAAAAACAAAGATGATCTGATCAGTAGGAAAATTAAAAAAAACAAAAGAAAGGCTTTCAATCTTGCCTTCTATAACAAATTTAATAAAAAAAATCAAAATACATAAATCAATCGAGATAAGAAATAAGTGGGTAACTAAAAAAATAGAAAGTAGGTGAAGAATTAAAAGAGAGAAAAAGGAAAATCGAGATTAGGCAAAGGAAAAAGACAATGGAAAGAGATGAAAACGAACAATGATGGGGTTTTTTGTTTGGGCTATTGAGAAAACCAAAACAGCGATGTTTTGTGAATATGAGATAGGAAAAGAAAGACACAAGGACAAAATTATCTTGAACATTTTTAAAAGACTATTTGAGTCCCTCATGACTCAAAAATCAATAGATAGTATAGTATACTAGAATTTTATCTGCACAATGCCGCGAGAATTAATTTTTCTTAAAAAAATGTAAGAATAATTTTATTAAATTACTTTGAATTAAAATTATTTTTCAAAAAAATTAAAAAGAGTGGATAAAAAAGCCATAAATGAACATTTTAATATTTTTTATTATAATTCTTTCCATTCTTTTCTTTTATTTTTATTAATTTTTAAAAAAAAAAAAATAGATCAATTTTTAAAATTATTTTAGATCATTTTTTTCCAAAAAAGATATCTATAAAAATGATAAGAGAAAAATTAAAAAATATGATGAAAAAATTTTTTCTTACATAAAAAATCTAAGAGCAAGAAAATTTTTCATCAAATATATATTTATCAAATTTTTAGTGAAATTATTATAAACTATAATTGATTAAAAGTTTTAATAAAATAATCACAATAATAATGAAAAAAAAAAGGATATTCATTTTTTCTTATCCTTTTTTCTATTCATTTCCATTTTATTTATTTCTTTTATTTCACCCCTTTTTCTTTTTTACCATTTTATTTATGATTTTTTATTAAAATTAATAAATTATAAAAAAATATGAAAAACTAAAGCAACAATAATAATAAAAAAATTCTTAATTATTTTCTCAATTTCATTTTCTTTTTATTCTTTTCTTCTTTGCTTTTTCATGGAGGAATTAAATTTTTTTTAAAATATAGATGAATAATTTTATTAAATTATTTTAAATTTAAAAAGTTTAAAATTTTTAATGAATGTAAAAAATAAAATATTTAAGTACAAAATTATAAATCAATTTTTATAATTATTTTTAAACAATAATTTTTCCTTAAAAAGTGAAAAATATTTCTAACTTTTAATGGAGAAAATAAAAAATATTTAAAAAACAAAAAAAATAAATTTATTAATTTAATGATAAAAATAGGAAATTGTAAAAAAAAAAAAGAATTAAAGCAATAATACCAACAAAATTAACATTGCGGGAAGATGAAGATGGGTGAAAAGATGGATGGAAAGGCTTTTCTTTCTCTTTTTCAAATTAATTAAGCTTGTCAAATGGCATTTTAACTCTCACTCCAAGACAAAATAAGACTAAAGTATTGAATCTTAAAGAAAATTATTGCTAATTCCTAAGACTCAGTTTTAATACAGTAGACGTATCTACAGATGTATAGATGGTGTGGATCCATTCAAACTTTAAAAAGGTTATCATTTTTATTAAATCAGTCCAATATTAGTAGATTATCAGTAACTGTAAGCCATGTCTATAATATACTAATAATACGTAGATCCATATGAGTTACAATATGGCTCATATGATGAATGATATTATTATTATTATTATTATTGAAATAAAATTATAGTAAGCCAAATTCAAGAATATATCAATATCAATCTCAATTTTATTTCATGCCATGCAATGGGCTGTGTGGATCTTAATTAACAAGTCATTAGTTTCGGTTTTTTGAATGTTCTTAATCTTGGAATAACTCCTAACATTTATCTAATTAATTAATTTAAAAAAACATTTGGTGTCTAAGTGCTCTCGAACCTATAACCTTCAGAAAAACCTGTCAAATTTCAACTATAATAAGAAAGAAAAAATTTTAAAAGATAATTTAAAGTTATAAATTTAAAATAAATTAATAATCTATATTATATTTATTATTTATTAAATTAACATTTTTAACATAAAATTATATTTGATTTAAATTCAAATTATTTCAAGTTAATTTTCAGATAATTTTCGATCCACGTTGCTCCTAATTCAAAT
This sequence comes from Adansonia grandidieri, assembly GCA_038382065.1. Taxonomy (NCBI): domain Eukaryota; kingdom Viridiplantae; phylum Streptophyta; class Magnoliopsida; order Malvales; family Malvaceae; genus Adansonia; species Adansonia grandidieri. The sequence goes on along the minus strand of JBBYHK010000013.1, from coordinate 15,818,133 downwards.
CGATTTTGGATGCAAATATTTTTAAATTTAACTTGTTTTCGATTCAAATTGAACAAGTTTGAATTGCTGACTTTTCTACGATCATTCAAATTCTGATTCGAATATGTTGAAAAAATTACTTGAAGTTCATATCAGAATCTATATGTACAGTGGAAATTCTTAAAAAAAAAAACACAATCACAAGTTATCAATGGTTGTGCCAATTTTCCTCCCATGTATCGAAAACAAGGTCAGTTTGAATCCTTGCCTCCACTTTCATTAACTCTTTTATAATGACAATGGCATAGGGAGTTTTTTTTTTTTTTTTTTTTTAACTATACAAAAAAATTAAAAATGTTTACAGTATGTGATTTTCCATTGATACATTTGAAGTGAGGACCAAAAGTATCCAAGCTATACCGAGATAGCACGTTCATCAAGCTTAGGCTTGTAAGCCTTCCAATTAACTTCCTTCCTTCCAGTCTCCTCTGGTTTCAATTTTTGGCACCATATTCATGCAGAAGCACCACCTTAAAAGAGTCAAGAAGAAGGTGAAGACTGCGAACCACCAATATCCTCACTTGCACTTTGAAATTGTTTGATAAGCAACCTCCGTATTTTCATTCTCAAGCCAGAGGCTTCTTCAGGTTTGAACCACTCATTGCCAAACTGAAAATGGAAACAGCTAGGTTAACCAAGGAACCAAGGAAAGACCAACCAAATTCGGAAACTTTTGCAAAGATCGCAAAGGAACACAATGGGTACCATTGCTAAATCTTCCGTTTTCAGTCTTTCAGGGGCCTGTTCGATGAAGCGCTCCATGAAGTAAAGAACAAAGAGACCACAATCGTAATCATTCTTTTGCTGCGGAACCTGGCAAGAAAGTACCAATAAAAAACCTGAAGTTACAGATTGAGACAAATCAGAAGCATATTAACTATATCTATCTTTGATACATACTTCGTGCAAGATTGTTTCAAGCAAAATTCCCATACAGTCATCAATTAATCTGCACCAGGCCACCAAATTGCTTCACATCGTGTGTTTTTTTTAGTTCAGCAAAGATTGATCAATTAACGTCTAAGCAACTTTAGAAATGTAAAAGGATGATTTGCTAAGAAAATAATCCTGTTTTCAATGAAAAAGGCTCCATGTTGAACATTTTATGTTCAGCATATCTAATCCTGCAATGAATAATAGATTAAAGGCGCCAAAGCATTACACTTTTTATTTGAGGTCTACAGACTAAGGGCTAGTTTTGCATGGCTGTTACAAAAAGCTTGGGCTGCAAAAAATTCATTTAAAAAGTGTAATGAAAAAAATACGATTTAAGAACTTTAAAGTGTTTTAACATTGCTGTAAAAACATACTGTAAAGAATTGAAATGTCAAAAAATTAGTTTAAAATAATAAGAGTTTAGAGCTGTAAAGATAATAGTCATCTTTATCCAAAAGTTAGCTTCCAAACTGCAAAAGCTCTATTTTCTTGGCTTTTTAGTTTGGGTTGCCAAACCATGATTTTAACAGCAAAACCTACTTAGCATTGTATTTGTCGAGAAACACAGCTTTAACCTCAAAAGCTGTGCCAACAGCATCACTAAATGGGGCTTAAGATTACTTTATATTCTTGTAGCATGTAAACTGAACTAGCTCGGCAAGAATTTTAATACATGCATGGATGGATAAAAGTATCTTCAATTAACTTTTATAAGCAGCTTTGCACACAAGAAACGAAATCTTCTATCTATATGACCAATGAAGGAAGGTTATTTTTGAGGTAATTGAAGATCAAACTGTTAACCATTTCTGTGAAATCACTATGATGCCCATAGTTTACCAACTTGGGGTTTCTGTCCCAATACAAAAATCCTTAAACAAATGAAACGAAATTTAAGATCCTGTAAATAAAAACTTACAGTTATGGTCTTTTCATCAATAATGTCTGGGATGTTTTCCCACATTTTGTCTGCAATTGGGAGATCAGAAGGAGCAACCTCTTGATTCAAATAGTTCCATTCTTCCGTCATATAGCTAAAAACCAAGATTCACATTGTCTGTTAGGTTTAAGAACCATATTAAGAAGGCAAACCAGTCAAGCATTGGTTGGACATGTATATTACAAAATTACCATTAAAATAAACAACTGAAAATTTTCAAGATTATGTGAACTACTATGAAAGAGGTAAGTCAGGATATAACTGAAAATCCGCCCAGAAAGTTTTCAATTCAAATGTTGTTATACTACAAACAATAATAATTGGCTAACACAACCGCTGAAAGATGTTGAAATTCCCATATAACCGAGTCCTTTTACTTTGTATTGTATCACTTAAGAAGATTTCGATGAAGAGAGATTTGCAGGCTATTGCAAGCAGAAAAGGCACAATCGTTATGAAATTTCCTTCTTGCTATCAAACAGCTATGAATATAGAAACAGACAAAACATAGTAGTACTACATAATCATTTATAATCTTTTGGCTTCTTTTGTCTTACCTTTTAATGTTCTCAAAAACTGATTTGCTAGAATGAAGTCCAAGTGAATCCAAATGAAGGATAATTGGTCCTGATTCATCTTCTTTGTCAGGTATAGAAATGATGACCAAACTCCAATGGAAACTAGACACAAGAAAAGCAGTAACTGAATAAATTCAAGCCAAATTAGGGAGAACTTGGCGAGAAACAAGGGGGAAGTATGCAGAAAGCTACTAAATCAACTTATTCAAAATAGATGGCTAATAAATCCATTGATCTAATCATCTCATAATTTTGAATGATCCATCTGGTCTATTTCTTCGAACACCCTTCATTCTTAAGCATGCCAAATAGAAGTATATAATTTGCCTACATCTCCAATAACAGAAAGCAGAAACTCAAAAACTAGCTAGGTCACTCAAGACAAGGGTATCTGAATAAAGTAAAGCAATGATCATTGGACAGTAAATTCTGTTGATCAGAGGCCCAATATTGATCATTCCCGCATGAATGAATAAAACAAGTCCTATACTTCTTTTCAAAGTCAGCAACTAGGACAGTGGTAGGAAATCAAAAACAGTTAAAAGTGTTGGTTCATGTAACAATTCCATTGTGGCAACTATGACAATTTACGATTTCTAATTGAGGAAAAGTATGGAGGTGGGGAGATAGTAATTATGAGTTCAAGAAATCAAAATATTTTGCTGATAATTATGAGAAAGACGCACATATTATTGAAAGACATATATAGAGTTTTCATTGCTGCCCTTTTTGAGGAAAAACTGCATTCCATTTCTACCTATCGCCTCTCTCTCTCTCCACTCATCCTCTCCTACTTCTTTTCTCCCTCCCTTGCTTCTAATCACAGCAAGAAGACAAGCATTATCAGAAGATGAATGTACGTGTTTCCTATGATCCACCATATCGAAACAAGGGGCCATCCCCCCTCCCTTCCCCCCTTCCCCTTCTCTCCATTCAAACTTTATCTTTCTTTTCCAAATTAAGTTCCTTTTGTTTTCTCCTATTGTGTTTCCATCACTGCACCAATTCTTTCTTGATATGAACATAACGCTTTTCTAACTGTGAAAACCACCATCTTAGCAAATCATTACAACGCGCATAGAAATTTCCAACCCATTTTCAAACACATATCTGTGTCATGTCATGCAAATTAAGTACTCCAGAGTCCAGGCTACAGCAGGCAGCAACATCTGTAGGTTTAAACAAAACGTTTTACATGCTTGTATAATAAGTACTCCAGTGTCCAGGCTACAGTAGGCACCAACATCTGTAGGTTTAAACAAAACGTTTTACATGCTCGTATAAAAAAATTAATAGCAGATAAACTCACTCTTCGTTAATTGGAATAAGCACATATGCTTTCTGGAAAATATTGACACCTTTCCACCACCTTCTGAACTTGATGAAGAAGCCATCTTTGTCGCTCCCCTATATGGAATAAAGAACAAGAAGCAACCAGCAAGCATGAATTCAAGAAGTAGCAAGCATAACACTCAAATAGTTTTAGAGTAAAGCAAATAAAACACATACTCTAAATTATTTAGCCATTGATCTGCTTAAAGCACATGTTACTAACCCACCAGTGCGATCTTAAAATAGCATGTATTCATCTCAGATTTACTGTTCTTTCTGAAATTAAACATTGCCTTTGTTCTCAAGTTGCTCTACTCAGGGACAAAGGTAAATGACTTTAAGAGTGAAGTAAATCAACTAATGATAGTAAGACTGTCTTACTAAAAAAAATATCATAACAGCATTACAGTACAACTCAAGCAACTATTCTACCACTTCAGGTTCGATGAACCTGACTAAAATGATTCCAGAAATCCCAAATCAGCATGATGTAGTCATCTTACACTGTATTAAATGCAACCATTTATTAAAAAAAAAAAGGATAAAACCTTGTATGATACAGTTTCTTTCAGCTTCTGATAAAAATACGTGTTAAAAAAATGATAGTCACATAGTGCCCTATTTGTTGACGACGCCCGCTGCTGCAAAAATCTGGTCAAAAGAACCAAAATGTGATTAAAACTAGTAGCCCAATACTTTATGTAGCATGATCTGACCCAAATGACCCATCAAAAGCCCAACCCACTTAAAACCCAATCCAGTTTTATTTGAATAGTCAGTTGAACCAAGATCTAACCAAAATTTGAGTTTTCTATCTGTCAGCAGGTTAAAATGCTGCAAAAGTTGACCCTAATCCAAAGACCCACCAGAATTCCAACCCACCCCATCCCAAATAGATCCAACAAGTCAATTACTCAATTTGAATGCAATTCAATGCTGGAACAACCTCAAAAATCAAAACCAAAGATGACTAGAATTCAAAATGAGCAAGAACACAACCGGACACATCCAATTGTCACTCCTTACAAGACAAGAAACTTGTGATATGTGAAGAATTTGTCTATTTGTAATCACTGAATCAGATCTAGAAGTATTTGAATTGAAAACTTACCGGATGTAAAAGTTCATAATTTGTGATGTCAAGAAGGTTTCAGGAGCAAGGCTGTCAATATCTCCAAAACATATTTCAACAGATTCTGGATCATCCCTGGATAAGGCAAAAAAGATATGATGAGAAAACTATATCATGCAAAATTTTTCTGCAGAAGTCATCCACATTATTCTCACAAAATAATCATCCATGTACCTTGATGGGTAATAGATCTTAGCATCCTTTTTGCTGAAAATGTCAGATAAAAAAAAAAAAAGAAGAAGGTTATTACTCCCAGCAACCACATAATGGCAAGCTACAATCTAGTGGGAAGAAAAACAACTACTGGGAGTTCTACTAACCAATTTGGAAGTTTAACTTCAACCTCTGTTGTCAATACTAGCTGTGATTGTTCCTCATCTACAAGAACAATGGTTTGGCCCTGTTTCAATTATATACCATCAAACCAATCAATAAATAAAGACAAAACTAAACTGGTGCAAGCTGAAAGTTCATCATCGTACAGTTAAAAAAGTACACAAACTACATATCACAAAACCTATATTTGCATGGCAAGACAAATTCCACGATTATTTCCATTTGCTTGTCCAGTCAGGTTTTGAAATTTTAACAACATCAAGAGGCCAAGAATCACATGAAGCAGTCTTTTCCCCAATCCCCAAATCCTTTAAACTTACCAACTTATTTAGTTTCACAGCTAAAAGTTTCAGAATTTAAGTGTCCAACTTAAAGCATATACAAACAATTGACTAACTATTTAGTTCTTGGAAGGGGACAATTTTAACTCTAAAGACCAAAAGCAAAAAAGAGAAGGAAAAAAAAGATTCATCATAATTATGATACACAATATCAATCTCCAAGCTCATGCATAAAGAAGCTTTTAGAGTATTCTGATTTCCACCAGACACCTTTTTATTCTTTTATTAGACTATGAAAATTGCATTCAGAATACAGAAAAGTCTATAACATAGGAAGATGGAGACACGCTCCCTTCTTCCATTAGTAAACAATACAAGACGAGACAATAATGCAGAAGCCCAGCCTCTTGGATGCTAAATCGAGAGAAGACTGACATTTCATGGAAGAATTAAAATGCGACAGTGACTTGTAAAAATATAATTAGGTTCAAATTATAAAGGATAAGAATGCACAACCAAACCTAGAATCTATTGTAGCCGTTCCAGCTAAGGGATAAATAAAAATAACCCAAATATCCTAAGGACACCCAAGCTACATGGATACCATACCACCACAATAGCAAGAATACATTTACCATAACTGTGCACCTAAATTACTCCGGCATCAGTATTGACATTCACAAATTAGCCAGGTGGTCAACATTAGATAATCATGATCATAATAGAAGTAATAAAAAGCATGTGTACCTCCCTACGCCTTGAATCATTAGATGGTTGGACTTGAAAAGCATTCTTCCTATGGAAACGGAATGAGAAATTCAAAATATAAACAAGGCATGTATTGAATTATGCGGCTGAAAGAAGTCAAAACAATTACCAAACATATGTGAAACATCATACAGAAGATCTTTAAATTGACAACAAAATTCATAATAAAATGCTAAATTGTAAAAGAGCATAAATATGACCCTGAATAAAACCTGCAACAAATCATAAAAGTTGCCCACCGTATATTTTCAATTAGATGCAATGAGTGATGAAACACAAATACAAGTCCATAATGATCAGGGGTTCAAAGGTAACCTATTGGACTTTTCAGCCACGGAATATAAATAAGTATCCCAGTTTTATTTAATCCAACAATAAACTACCTACAGTCTTTAAAATTTTCTTTAATGGATTTATATGCAACAAATTTAAAATCCTTTTTCCACGAAAGCAATGTGATTTCAGCTTCTTTTGGACAAAGAAACCAATTTAATATCCTGAAATTCTGTTATTTGTCCAAACTTCAATACTTTCAACTTTGTCTTTTTTTTTTTTTCTGAATAATTTTGCCATATCTAATTTAACAAAAGATCTAGTTTAAAACCCTACCAATATTTAAGCTTAACATTAAATCAACTTGGAAAGCACTTTGTGCTGGCAGAGACATGACTTAACGCCCCTTATCAATCAGCTTAACTTTCAGATTTTGAATCAGGGAAAAAGTAAATATGGTCCAGAGCCTGTTAACGTTTGGCTGAGAAAGGATACACCTATTTGCCACCATAGAACTTAATGAGCCATAAAAGTAAACATTAAGATACGTTAATGCCTACACCTAATTAACAGAGAGAAGACTGAGAATTTAGCACCAGATCACGTACATTTCAGCAATAAAACATCCACCAATTCAGACAAGTCCCAATAACTGTATATCAAAGGGAAAAAAAATAGGCCAAGGAGAGAGGGGAAAAAAAACACTACTTGAAGGTAGGTAAAATTTCTTACTTTGAAATGCTTGGCAAGTCGTCATCTGGGTCACGACCACAAAGAGAATAAACTGAAGCAGTCCTAACCTTTTGATTACCAAAAGAGGGCTTCCTAGGGTGTCGTGAATTCATCCTTTCCTTCTGTGAAAACTCCCCAGTGCATCTGGTTTTCTGGCGTTTACAACGATTCAAAATTGATAAATCTTTGTCAAATGTATTGACTACCCTACAATCTGTCTGTAAAATAAATTACAAAAGCAATCATGTTCTGTAATGAAGGTCATATAAAGTACAAAGTTTTATCCTACACTGTATCAGTTAATTTAAAAACATTTAATAGAAGCTGCATTTTGAACTGAACAATGCTAATAAAAGAGTTATATGAAATAGAGTAGCGGCATTTTACATTTTCTTCCATCTTTTTACAAAAACTAGCACCAAATCTAGACTGTGAGAAGGATTGATGCGATTTACTCTGTCGTCCAAAGACATTAGAAGAACCTGCAGGAAACATTTAACTTCCTTCAATAGGCTTCAGAAAACCAGAATTCTAAAGTTACAAAGTAATTGCCCTGCTTTTGCACATAAGTCATAACTAAACTAATCCTTCAAAGATCATAGATCCTGAGCTCAAACAGTCAGAGTTCTTGGCACTAATAATAGCTGGATCATTATCATCATCGTGATAACCTACCAGAAAAGGTGGAAAATAAAGTGATATAAACAGCCACACTTGTTAAATTTCTTTCTGATTAAACCATCAACTAAGCAAAAAATTCCATATGTTACAGCCCACATTCAATCTAATCTGATTTTTTATCAATCTAAATTTTGCCCTACCAACTAGGGAGGTATGCGTCAACCACTATGCCACTTTATCTTAGACTATACCCTTTTGAGCCATACGCCATTAGCTGTTTTCCAATGCAAAAGAGCACAAATACCAGGGTTCATCCCCAGCTAGATTAGGATCATCGTTATTTGCATTTGGCTGAATAATAAAAACCAGCCATTTCAACATATAAATAAATCCACGTTAAGGAAAACAACAACACAACAGTAGAATCTCAGAATCAACAAAATTTCCAAGCTACATGGAAATTAAAGTTCACTAAAGACTCCCAAAAATCTTAAACTACTTTGAACCTCACCAACAACATCTGAGCTTGGCGACTGTGCAGGCTTCACACATCCATCACCATCCTGTCCGATAAAAAATATGCACACAATCAATATTTCTACTTAGTAAAAAAGGCGATGCGTAGTCACTGTCATTCTTTCTAAAATGTGAAACAACGCCAACAATTTGATTATAAAAGGAATTCCCCTTGTTTCTTTTTATAATTAATGGGGGGGGGGGAACCCAAGTGCAAGCAATCATGTAGTCAGTGTACGAGTAAAGCAACGATAGAATAAGGGGAAAAATACTATGAAAACATAATCACTGTCAGTGACCTAGTTTAAAGAATAAAAATCCAGAATTTTTAAATTGGTACTGAAAAACACCAGTTGATATTCCAAAAATCCATAATGCAAATTACTAATTTTCTTCATCTCCAGTTTTTAAAAACTAACCATTACCGCTCGTGAACGTGCTCTCCGATTCTTCACCTCCTCAAGGCGCTCAAGCAAATCCCTCATCTTCTGCCCTTTATCCGGCAATTTAGAGGCACAGCGTTCCAAAGTCCGCTGCTGCCGTTGGATCATATCTTCCAGCTTGTCATCAGGCAAGTGCTCGAAAAAATCGTCTTTGCTTGTATCATCGCCGCAGCCCATTGCGTCGGATTTCCTCAGCGGTGGTTGTGGCTCAGCCTCGATAACCACTAAGGGGGGCGGTGGCTCCTCATCCTCTGCTTGCCTTGAAAGTAACTTGTTCCAATCAAGCTCTAGTTTCCTCTTCCTATTTTTCTCTTCCGCTTCCATGCAAACAAACCAAACATGTAGGCCAGATTTTTCTCCCCCTTTTCAGCCTTTCTTTTTCCTCCTTCTGATACTCCACAATTTTCTGCTCTGCACCTTTTTATTTATTTTTTTCTGGCTTTTTTTTTTTTTTTGATTTCCGGTTATGAAAAAATAAAACTATTGACTACTTCCAAGGTGGCGCTGCGGAAGACTGTAAGGAAAACGAAGAAATTTGATCCTCCCAAAGTAACTTTATTATTATTTTTTAATTTTATCGTATTTATTATAATTATAAATATAATAAATAATATTATATTTAATAATAATAAATATTATTTATAAATATTAAAAAATATTAAATTATCAAATAACGATTAACGTGGTCAGTAACAGTAAAGACTAAATATTTATAGGAAATTGTAATATACTGTAGAAATTATTGATTGGGCTGGGCGACTTTGGACTTTGGACTCTAGTTTGGCATGTCATTACTCACTACCGACAACATTCTCAAATTGGGTGACAGTGTACTGTAAACAATAAAAAAGTTCAAGATCATTTATTCAATTATTTTAATTAAAAATTTTAAGGGTCCAATTAACTTAAGTTTGAAAATATTAATTTAAAATTATTTATTTAGTAAAAAATTTATATATTTTTATTAAATTAAAAAATGTTTTATTGATTATATTTTTCTTTTCTTTATGAAAACATTAATAAAATTATAATTAATAAATTTTTTAATTAATAAAAATAATAAAAAATTCTTTTTTACCTCCTATGTTTTACATAAGTGACAAAAAATTTCTTGCTAATACTTATATTTTTGTTATTTTATTTTATTTGTCGCATGCTAATTTTATTATATTTTTATAAAAAATTATTATTATACCCTTTATTTCTTTAATTTTTTACTTCATTTTCTTTTTTTTTTCTATTTCTCTAATTTTAAATCTAATATTTCACTTCTTCTCTTTCTAAGTTCAAATCTTAAAAACCTTAATTTTTTTTTCTTTCAATTTAATTTTTTATTCAACACCACCTGGTGGATTGTAAGTGGTTTTTATCAAATTTATGTCAACAAAATTCTTTTTCCTTCTTCCCCATCTTCTCCATCAGATCTTTCTTAAGCTATTTTTTGTTTTATGTTGGGTTTTATTATAGGAAATGTAGCTACAGTAGCTTAATTTTTGTAATTTTTTTATGACCTGGGCTTGTTATTATTGGAATTAGAGATTTTCTTTTGGTCTTGAAGGAAGAATACGAGGAGTAAACCCATGGCACCCCTGCATGCTTTGTTGTTGCTGTAGCTAGTGTTTGGGGTTTGGCTTGGCTGCTACTACTGAGAAATCCATGTCTTTCTCCCTCTCCTTATATTTTTGTGTTTTGAAAGAGTCATAACTTCATGGCCTTAAGTTTTTAAAGTTACTTTTGAAATTTAGTTGGAATGATTTCATGAACTTAGAAAAGGAAAAAGAGAATCGTGTTAATGGTGAAGTAAGCAAGCTCAGAATTATTTTTTTTTTTATGAATTTAAAGAAATTTGTGAGGCGAAACAATTAGATTATGGAATTTTTAAATGGGATTTAGAATTTTGGATAGTAAATCTTTTAATCTTTGGTTTAATTGAATTTGGCTTTGGTTATTGATCGAAATTAATAGAGTTTTAACTTTTTTTGGTTTAGGTTTTGAACATAAGAAAAAAGAAAAATAGTAGTTTCAATATAAAATTATCAACTAGGCAAAAATTTTACGATATTTTTTGCTTTTGTCATAACGGTTAAATCACAAGGGTGAAATAAAATTTACCCTAAAAACAATGTCTTAAATATAAAAAAAAATTAAATAACAACCAAATCTTTCATTAAATATCATCTTAATCAATATTACTATATATTGATTAATATTTCTCAAACTTTAATAGTATCATTAATAAGTACCATACTATAAAGGTAATTACTAGAAGTTTTATGTAGGGTTGGCTTTAGAGCAAGGCAAGGCCGTTTTGCTCACCCTAACCCTTTTTCATGTATATTTACTAGAAGTTCATCTCAAACCTTATTTTGTGTAAGATTTTAGTCTTTGATTTTGAACTCAAAAAAGTCTTCTTGACCCGATCGGATTGAAACTTTACTTGATGCATAATATGATATTAATTTTTAGAAGATTAAATTAAATACATATGATTAAATCTTCTAAAAATTAAGAACCCTAATTAAAATATATAAAAATAGTTATTAACCATAATAAAACTTTTAATAAAAAATTAACCTGCCCACCCTTAATTCGATTTTCAAAAAACAAAATATATCTTTATAAGGTTAGGTCGAATCAAAACCCAACGAATTCAAGTTATTTTATCAACCTAATTTTGAGAAAATTCTTCTTAACTTTTTAAATAGAACACTAAGTTATTTTTACTCATATTTTACATGATTTTTTTACCTTTTTTTTTTTTTTCCATAGTGCTACAAAGAATTGCTTGTGTTTCACCATAAGATGTTGAAACGTGGAAAGCACCAATTATTCATGGACGGTAGGTCAAGAAAAGGTTGCTTTTCATTTCAAAACTAGGAATACGCTAGCAATGTGCAAAATCCTTTTTTTTTTTTTTTTTGATTTGGTATTAAGATAATTTTTTATTTGTTCTTTGTATTTCTTTTTTTTTAATTGGTTATTTTCAGGAAATATATCTTACTTTTCGGTGTTCATGCTTATGTTTACTAATTTTTTCTTAAACATATAAATATCAATTGGATTTTTGATTAAAAAATTAAAAATACATTTGGTTCACTGAAATAATAAAGCTTTAATAAAATAGCTACTATGTGGGAATGAAATGTAATAGCTATAACAGTAGTCTAGTTTAGAGGAATAAAATATTATGAGATTTAAATACTCGACAAAAGGGGTTTGAATTCCTTAATGCAATTTTTTATTTGACCCAAGGTTTGAATAGCTATTAAGCGGAAGCATTGAATGGTTATTTAGGCCTCTTCTAAATAAGGCTTGAATCAATTACCCCTTATTCCACTTGTGATTTTAAGTGGATGAAAAATCACATAAATTACTTGTACCTTTGTAAGATAATTGTTTAAATTTAAATATAATTAACAGTGTATTTGATTCATTAGAATAAATAGAGTTGTAATAGAATAGCTATTCTGTAAGAATAGAATAGAATAACTATAGTAGTAGTTTGGTTTAGTGAAATAGAACACTATGAGATTCAAATTTTCAACAAAAAGGATATAAATTCCTAGAACAATTTCCTATTCCACCTAAGGCTTGAATAGCTATTAAGTAGAGACACTGAATAGTTATTTAATCCTCCCTTAAATAAGGCTTGAATCGGCCACCCCTTATTTCACCCATGATTTGAAGTGGATGAAGAATCATAATAAATTACTTGTAACTTTATAATATAATTGTTTAAATTTAAATATAATAGTTGATCCTCTACTATTAGTTTATATTTTTGAAATGATTGGTTATCTAATTTAACATAATGTCAATGCTCTCAAGTTTGAGCCTTGGCAACTTTTTTTCTCTTTTAATATATTAATTCCTCTAATATTTGTTGCCCATCGGGTTGTGCGTTTCCATCATAATCCTTCTCCAGCATGTATCTTTCTTTTACACTTGGATTAACTTGTCCATTTGGCTTACAAGTGAAAAGACATGTTAAAACTTAAATATAATAGTTGAGTATTTTCCTATTAGCAAGCTTTTCAAACATCTAATCACTAAATTTAACAATAACCTAAACAAATTATGAGATTGTAAAAAAAAAAAAAAAAAAAAAAAACCCTTTACCTAGATTTGTCTAAAGATCTTGCCACTCATCATCCAGTAGGTCCAGCCCAATTTTTTTCAAGCCTTAGACGAAACTTTTAGGGAACGTTTGCTATTTTCCCATGTCATGATTCTAATGTAATGTGATTACTGAAAAAGTAATATTATAGCATTTGGTATTACATAGGAAAGTACTAATTAAAATCTTAAAAAAGTTACATTGACACATTTGGTCCACTAAACATTTTACTAGAAATATAAAGGTTATTTTTGAAATTATCCTTATCAAATAAACATAAATTTTGTTAATTTTAACATTTTCAATGATATTTATCAGTAACAAATATTAGTTTATTATTAACAAACATATCAGTAACCTATTTATTTTTTAAAATAATAATCATTAATTTATTTTAAATAAAATAATATATGTATCATAAAATTAATTTATGATTAAATTAAAAATAAATTTTAAATATTTTATAACGTACCCTTGACGACAGGAGGCGTGCCTCGACTTAAATTTTATTCTTGTTATTTTGGTAGGGGAAACCATCAGAAAAATTGTTCATCTGACTAATCATTAATGGCCACCACAAAGTGATCGAAAAGTTGGAGTCACCACTAACCATTTGAGCTAGTTATGATCGAACACCTATTAAGACCGATACTTCAAGTTAAGAAACTTGAAGGTTTGATTCTATGGTCTACTTATACCAGAGTTCGTTAGAAGGGTCTAATAGCCGTTTACACATGAGATAGGATTAGCACCTTCATGATGCCGTAAATTGGTACCATCTAGCCATAGATTATCTCAATTTTTGTTTTCTTGATTTTACATAGTTATTATTTATGTATAATCCTTTTTATGATGCATTCTAAAAAATAAAAAAATTGTGTTTTTCTGATGAATCTCGATTCCACTGTGTAAACCAAGATTATAGAAACATAAGGTTTTTGATAAATAATTTTTGGATTTCTTATTTGAAAAAGGATATTTCCCATTAAGCATTAGAAGGATACTAACACTAAATATTGTCCTGATAATTTTTAGAAAATCAATTTTTGAGACATAAATGCAAAATTATCATTAATAAAGGAAATGTGTTAATAGGACATAAATAAATATAATATATAATGCAAAGAAATAAAACACACAAAGTAAGGAAAGGATGAACAATCGGGATGTATCTTATCATTGACATGGGTTATCTAAAAATAACCAAACTAACTATTTCAAGGTGTGTTTAGACTCATTGGTCACTTAAGGTATGAAAATAGAGTTTTGGTTGAAAAATTCGAAGAGATTCAGGAGAGAAAAAAATTAGATTTTAGATAAAATTTTAAAAAATAGGGTTGGATAGCCCACTTGGATGAAAATTTTGGTAATTTTCAAAAAATAAAATATTTTTGGGTAATTTTAATAGGAGGATGAATTTTAATCAGGATGAATTTTAATCTAAAATAGATAATTTAATAAAATGGTTCAAATTGATTTTTGAAAGTATTTAGGCCTTAATCCAAGCTTAATGGGATTGGTACGTGACTCATAGAGCTATTACGATGAGAACCAAACTTATCTTGAGAATCCAATTGCCTCGTAATGGTGATTCGAGAAAAATGCTTAATTTTAACGAACGCTAAAAATAAAGGACAACTTCACACTGTCCACCTTCCGGAGTTTATTCTAGGCCCATCCAATAGTTTTAGGTGGTAGTAAGATATCCTTGGAAAACCAACTCGATGAAGATTAATATAAAAATATTCAAGAAATCTTAGAGATCACCTTATAGAAGAAAACAGTTTTTGGAATCAGACTCAATTCAACACAGACAGTATGTACAAGATAGAGGATGTAGCAAACTTTGAAAGATTGTTTTGAACTCTTCCAATTCATTAAATTGCAAACAATAACTTTTCAAAATGAGAATTTTGCTTAGCTTTTAGAAAAATATTTTAAAAATTCAAAAAATCATTTTGTGTGCCAAAAATGGCCTGTAATGAAGTTTGGTCGCTAGTTCTAAGGGTTTTGGGTAGTGTGTATTTGAAAAATCATAACTCTCTCATTCGAAAGCAAATGAAATACCATCTGAAAGGCAATTCAATGCCCTTTAAGGAAAAATATCATAAAAATTGAGAAAAATCATTTTTGGCTTGAAATTTTTTTCAAAGTGGGAACATGTTGCTGCTAATGCCAAAATAAGGTTGTTTTTTGTATTTTTATTATTGAAGATATGTATTTAAAGGTGTCATGTGAATGTTCGACAATTAAGGTCCATGGGAGTGGAATCATAGATCCATTTAAAGTTCCGAAGAATTAGGGAAGTGAATGATCCGTTATCCTTGTCATTTAAGTCATGACACTAAGGCTCTAATCAAGACATTTTGACAAACACTTGGATACAAAATTTTTTGAAGACTGGGAAACAGATTTATTTATCCTTGTTAGGCTATGAAGCCAAACATATATACTTGATTTTCCCTAAGATCAAAGTGATGATTACATGGAAACATAAACCAACATTTAATCCTACTATTGGAATAAACATTGGCTTAACTTGGGGACTTCTTTAAGGCAACAACCACACAATCAAAGCACGTCCAAGAGGCATTATATCAAACACTTAATGAAGTAAAAAACTTGTCATTAACATCAAATCCTGCCAAACACCATAAATGGCATCATCGAAAGTCATTTTAATGAACAAACATGATTAATATGCAAACACATGTGTAACAACATTAATAACATGTTAGAATGAGCACAAATCAACAAAGATGGCACATAAGAGATAAGCAAAACATGACAAATTAATGAAATAATGATTGTTTAAGATGATCCAAACAAAAATGAGGTTTTTAATCATCTAGACATCACAAATACTAATATCCATCAAGCCAAGCTCAAAAATGCATGTATTCCCTACAATAAAGTTCATGGTTTCGTAAATAAGGTTTACTAGAATGAGATGATGATGAGTCAAAAATACAAAGAAATAAAGAGAAGTGGATGAGATTATACTAAGAAGCTTCAAAATCCCTTAGCTCTCCTTTCCTTTTTCCTTTTCTTTATTTTTGTTTTTGTTTTTGCTTTTTCTTTTTTCTTTTGGAGTGGTGGCTAAGTATGGGAAATTTTGAGAGTA
>JBBYHK010000013.1:15788963-15801865 GCA_038382065.1 Adansonia grandidieri | reverse complement strand
TTTCTTTAGGCTTAAGAGACTATCATATTGGCTGGTATACAAGAAAGTTCAAGATTACCCATCATTTAATCATATTTTTGCCTAAAAATGCTCTACATTCCAAGCTTAATGGGCTTCTAAAAATTATATTAACACAAACCACAGTCAAAAAATAATTTCATGATGCTTGGCCTGAGTTTTAATGATTTTTAAAATCAAAATCATAGCTTAACTTGTGTTTTAAATCAATATGGCTCATGGAGAAAATGTTATAAATCTGGCAAAATGCCTAAATGTATCGATAATTGTGACACCAAGGTAATCACTTATTATATATACTAGAATTTAGCACATCGTGGGTGGTTAAAATGGATATTTTAATATAAATTTAGTATTTCAAAAATAACAATATTAAAAATATAGATGACTTTTAAGAGATTTTAAAATAAAGTGGGTTAATTTTTTTTAAAATATGGGAAAGTTATTTCAATAATAATGGGTATGGGTAGTTTATTTAAGGGTTGGATAACTTTTTTATATTGGTAGGTATTTTAGAAAAATGGATAAACTTTTTTTTAAAAAAATATATAATTTCTTATGAAAATATCATACAAATACTGCTCTTATTTTATTTTTTTATTTTTTGATATTATTGGTTTTATTTGTACTTTCACTAATTATATTGGTATCGCTTAACTAGGTATCGCTTAACTAGTGGCATCTAACTTAGTCAAAATCTTTATATATATATATATATATATGCAACTTAATAAAACACTCTATGTAAGAGGACAAGAGATGGAAGGCAAACAAATATGATAACTATAATTATTATAAAATTCTAAAATTGGTGTGACAAATTAAATAATATTAATTCAATTTTAAAAATTGATCAAAATTTTATAAGATTATATCAATAATTTCATTTAAAAAAATGAAAACTATCTTTATCTATTTTTCTCCTCATCTTAAAGACAAAGGCAAGTAATTACTAACTTTTCTTTCTTTTCTTTTTACTGATTTTTCTAGATAACCTTTAGGCAATTTTATGAGAGTATTTGTAATATTTTATTTCTTAAAATAGATTAATTAAAAAACATTTCTCAAAATGTATTCGATTAAAGAAATCACGGATTGAATAGGTAATGATTCCCCAAGAAATTGGGTGGGAAGCTGCCCACCATATGAAAAAATAACGCTGAAGGGGGAGTGCTGGGTATTGTTTGTCGGGGTTAAGGTGGAAGAAGCAGCAGCTACCTTGGCCAACGAAGACTAGAATAGAAACACTTAATCAATCGCAGAAAATTATCCTACTACTCTAATTGAACCCATACCCCATAAATAATTAATTAAATTAAATAAAATGATAATATGTGTATTATTATTATTATTATTAGCATGTTAATAGAGTTTTCGCCCATGATATTTTAATATTTTATAAATATAATTTTTAAGATATATAATAATGTATTAATAATTTTTTATTATTTATTTTAAAATATTTTTTGTGTTTTGTTGTGAAAATAAATTTTTTATAAATAATTTTAAATAAAATATTTAATTTTTTATATTTTAATATATTATAATATAAATATAATTTTATAATACAATACGAATAGAACATTCATATAAAAATTTACATAAGACAAATTATTAATATGTCAAAATTTAAATAATTTCTTGAATATGATTTTGACATAAAGATTAAAATGAACACAATGACATGTGATATAAGATTAAAAATTGTTAAGATATTATTAATCAAACTTGACAATTCGAAGCATAATGAGATTATACGACATAACATAAAAATAACATGAACATGGCACGAATAAATAAATATATCAAAATCTACACAAAACAAATAATTAACGTTTCAAAAATTTATATAAAATATATAATACTTTGAATATAATTATATGATGAAAACTAATACGAACACGAGACATATAATACAAAATTAGGAGTTATTAAATACTGTCAATTTCACTTTATAATTTTAAGTACAACATGATTGTACGATATGAATACAACACAAGAAAAATAACTAAAATACGACGAAGCTAAAAATAATATAAGTATGACATGAATATATAAATATGTCAAAATCTACATAAAATAAAATATTAACATATAAAAATTTAAATAAATATATAAAACCTTAAATTTAATTATCATAAAAATAATATGAATATAATATTCAGATACACGTCATAAAAGATAACACAAAAATCTAAAAACAAAAAAACAAAAAGAAAAAAGTCCTGAAACGTAAAAATGCACAAAAATATAATGGCAATAAATAAATAAGTAAATGCGTAAATAAATAAAGGATAGATGGTTGAGAGGCTTTTAGGGCACGTTTGTTACTATAAGGTTGCAATATTGTTATTTTTTTTTTTTCCAAACGTATATTACACATTGCAGATATTATTTTACATGTAACAAACGTACATAACAAATTTTATCAAAAAAAATATATATTTTTTTACTTTTTTACATATATTATTATATAATAATACATAAAATTATTAGAATTATATAAACATATTACAAATTACACAAAATTTTGTGATTGAAAAACAAGTCAAAATTACCAAAAATATATAGTTGCTTAAATTATATTATATATTACATAAATTATTATAATTTGTAATATAAGTTAGTATTATATATTTTTATTACAATTACAAATATACATTATCTATTTACATAAATTATGATAAAAAATAAAAGAAATTGTAATACATAAATTTATTATATTTACATAAAAATTTTGTAAGCTACAAAAATATATTACCAATAGGTAATAGAAAATAATATTACCTAAAACATTGCAGTTACATTAATTATATTATTTATTACATCATAGGTAATATAATTATTACACATTTTTCTTATAATTACATATATATTATTTATTTACATAAATTATGATAAAAAGATAATAAAAATTGTAATACATAAAATTTATCACATTTACGTAAAAATTTTGTAAGTTACATAAATATATTAGCAATAGGTAATAGAAAATAGTATTATATAAAATATTATAACTATGTAAATTATATTATTTATTACATATGTTTATTATCATATGTAATATAAATAAATATTACACAGTTTTTTTACAAATACACATATACATTATGTATTACATAAAAGATAATGAAAGTTGTAAAATATAAATTTATTATATTTACATAAAAATATTATAAACTACATAAATCATTAAAGTGTAGGTAATGTTTGTGTGTAATAATGTTTGTATGTAAAAAGTTACATATAAATATTACTGGATTACATATAAATATTATAATTTTACATAAAACATTATGAAAACTATAATATATTTATGTAAAACATTTATTCAAGAAAATTAAATATATATTTTTTGAAATTATTTTTTGATTTTTTTATTAAATATATTTTATATGTAGGAAATTAATTTTTTTTTGTAATTTTTGAAGTTAAAAAAGTCTATATTTTATTTTATTTACATATTTTTAATATTAGTAATATATATAATATATTAATAAAATTAATTTTATGATAAAATTTACATTTTATTAGGTAAGAATTACAGTTAAAGATTATAAAAATTACATAACATTAGAGCAAAAGTAAAGTTTGTATATAATATGTGTTATGAGTTATATATTTATGTAGAGAATTTTTGAAGGTAATGTTTGTATGTAATTTTTTTATATATAAATATTAGCAAATTAGTTACAAACATTACAGTTTTACATAAAACATTACCGAAAGTATAATATATTTATGTAAAATATTCATTTAAGAAAAATAAAGTATGACTTTTAAAATTATTTTTGTTTTTTTATTAAATATAATAATATGTAGGAAACTACTTTTGTTATTAATTTTTTAAGTTAAAAAATTATATATTTTTATTTTAATTATATATTTTCTAAAATTAGTAATAAATATAACATATTAATAAAAATTAATTTTATGATAAAATTTAGTTTTTTTTATTACTTGGATAAGTATTACAACTATTATAGATTTATATAAAATATTGTCGAAACTGTAATGTATTTATGTAAAATAATTTTTTAAGAAAATTAACTATAATTTTTTTAAAATTATTTTTTATTTTCGGTTAAATATATTTCATATGTAGGAAATTAATTTTTTTTAGTAAATTTTGAATAAAAAAATTTTATAAATTTTTTATTTTAATAATATATTTGTTAATATTAGTATAATTATATTTTATTAAAAAAATAATTTTATGATAAAATTTAGATTTTTTATTAGTTGGAAGGAATTACAAGTAAAGATTACGAAAAGTGCACATAAATATTATATTTTACATAACTTATTAGACTATAAGTAATGTTTTTATGTAATATGTGTTATGGGAAACATATTTGTATAAAAAATCTAAGAAATATTTGTATATAAAAAATTACATATAAATATTATTGGATTACATACAACCATTATAGTTTTACATAAAATATTATAAAACTGTAATATATTTATGTAAAACATTGTATTAAAAAAATTAACTATAATTTTTCCAAAATTATTTTTGATTTTTCATTAAATTTATTTTATATGTAGGGAATTAATTTTTTTAGTAATTTTTTAAGTAAAAAATTTTTTATATTTTTTTATTTTAATAATATAATTGTTAATATTAGTACTAATTATATTATATTAATAAAAAACTAATTTCATGATAACATTTTGATTTTTTATTATTTGGCAAGAATTACAACTAAAGATTAATAACAAATATATTATATTGATAAAATTAATATATTTTTTAGAATTGCAACTAATAATATTTTTAGTAATTTTTTAATGTAAAAAATTATATTTTTAATTTTATGAATATATTTTTTAATTTTAATAATAATATATTATATTAATAAAAAATTAGAAGGCATAACCTTTTCCTTGAATTTCACTAAAAAAAGTATCAAAATTAAATATCAACGCTCCTAAATATTTAAGGCATTAAAAATGTGCCTTCGTGTTATACCATTCATGCGTACTTAGATGGATTAAAAGAGCTAACATTTTCTCTAAACTTAAGAAAATTGGTGCACCTAAATTTCATACCGACACACCTATTTCATATATGTATTTTAGAGATGGTTTTGTAAATCATTTAGGCGTGCTTGAAAGTTATATCAATTTGTCACAAATGCTTTCAAATTGACTTTTTAACCAGTTGCTTCAAAATTATATCACTTTTCTCACAAATTGAATTTAACAATGGCAGTGTGATAACAAAACAAAATGTTTTCAAGAACCTTTCAATGGCGATGTCACAAGTTATAATATCAACATCCCTTATCAATGCTCATGACCTGTAGCTTCAAAATCTTATTTCCTTTACGCAATATTGGCCTTTCTTCCATGGTAAATATTTGATTGAAAAAATCTATAGGTACAATTTTCAATTTCAAGAAAAATTAAGAAAATGAGCTAATTAAGTGTGATCGCATGAAGACCATAATATATAAGGAAAAAAAATGTGGGACATATCTTGAATTCCAAGGACAGCGACAGTGGCTACAAAGAAAATATAGGCGTTGCGAACCCTGGCATTGTAACTGATGAAGACCGTGAGGCTGATCTAGATGCTCCGGAGAAGCTTGCCAGCATGATCGAGGAGAGGTTAACGATCAATCCTCTCCCTCCACCACCTCCGCAAAATAAAAATCAGATCTGCCTGCTACCTTGAGAGATCGGGACTCTGATGTTGATGTAACGAGAAATAGTGAGTTTTTGCAGCTGTGTCTATGTGGTTTTGTTTCTCTTTATTATCTGTATCATGTCATATTATCAAAATCTATACTAAAGTCCTTGCATTTCAAGAAGAATCACACTGGAGGAAGTATTGATACTTGATATTTTCAACGATAAAAGATTTTGATATTTAGTCCATGATTTTGCGGATGAAGCTGAAGGTAAAAATGATGATGAGACTACCAGTGAAAACAAAGCAACAACTGAGAAAGCTCGACCTAAGACTGGCTCACCTGATCGTTGGTATGATAGGAGAAGTAGAGATAGAGAGCTGGATCTTAAGAGGGAAAAATGAGCATTAAATTGAAAGAATAGAAAGAGAATCAGAGAGAGAAAGGATGAGAAAAGAAAGGGAGTAAAGAAGGGAGATTGAGGAGGCGGAGCGTGAGTATGAAAAGTTTCTTAGAGATTGGGAACAAAGAGAAAAGGATAAAGAGAAGCAGAGACAGTATGAGAAGGAGAGGGAGAAAGAGAGGGAGCGCAAATGGAAGAAGGAGATTCGCTATGAGGAAGAAGATGATGACGATGATTCGAGAAAAAGGTGGCGCAGGAGTACTTTGGAGGAAAAGAGGAGGAAGAGGTTGCGGGAGAAGGAGGATGATCTGGCTGACAGACTCAAAGAAGAGAAAGAAATTGCCCAGGCCAAGAAGAGAGCAGAGGAGGAGCAGCTGCAACTGCAGCAGCAGCAAGATGCATTGAGGCTTTTTCTGGTCGTACTGCAAATGGAGGTGAAAAGACTGTGCTGGCTGAAGAAGCTGGCACTGAAAGCAAAGATAAGGCAATTGAACAGCAGTACGGGTATGAATCAAGTCATGAAAACCAGATATTTGGTATTCATCTTCTCCATTTTATGTTCATGACTGTAATTTAATTTTTGTGTTCTATCTCATTTTATTCATTTAGTTTCTGAAATGGACTATGTTTGTAAATGATAGGTGATGGGAATATGCCAGATGGTTCTGTTGATGAATCAAACATGGCATTTGTTGCTGCATCAAATGCACGACAGAGTAGGAATGCCCCAGCAAGGAAGTTGGGTTTTGGTCTTATTGGATCTGGAAAGCGGACTATTGTCCCATCTGTTTTCAACGAGGAAGATGATGATGCACAGAACGACAAGAAAATGAGGCCCCTGTTTCCTATTGATTATTCAAATGAGTAACTGCAGGCTATCAAACCTGGCGCACCACCACCAAATTTGGTTGCTGCTGCTGAATTTGCAAAGCGAATTTCAAATGTTGATCCTAAAGAGGAAAAGCGTAATGCAGAAAGAGAACGAAGCAGACGTTTGTATGATAATCTAGCAGGGATAGAGACCGTAATGATGAGGATAATAATAAAACTAGAGATGGTAGCAAAAAGAAGATCCCTGCTGGGGATAGGGGCAGAGAACATGGACAAGACAAGCAGCAGATGACCAGAGGCATTTGGATGCCAAACAATTAATAGATATGATTCCGAAGACCAAGGAGGAACTATTTTCTTATGAGATAAACTAGGATGTGTATGACCAGTTAACAATTCTTTCTCAGGTCCTTATTCAAACTGTTAATTTGAGAAACATTTGGCTTCTGGTGAGGTTAACTGGTTAAAAAAGTGCATAACTGATGTAGAGCAATGAAGGGATGAACAGAAATAGACAAGGACAATTGGGGAAGAACAGAGGAAATCAAGGGAGAAACAGAAAACCTTGCGGAGAAAACTGGAAAGAATCAATAGAGCGAGAAAATCTCAATATCACAATAATCCAAATATTCAATATCCAAAACCTAATTTGAACTAAAGTAACATAGGTATTTATAACTAAATCGAAACCAGATAAAATGCAAAGTACCTCTATAGCCTTGATAAAAGTAACCCTAATGATTAAAAGGTTCCCTCTTGGTTGAAGGAACTCTATACTGGAGAGTTAGAATGCAAACACTTGCTTCAGGAAATACATTAGGAGACATATAAACAGGCTTTCCTACGAAAAACATAATTTGTGAAAGTTGTCTGGACAGGAAGCATAACAGAAATACTAGCAGACAAAACAATTGGCTTAAAAGTATCCAATGATGTAATGCACTTTCCACATGTAAAACATGACTGACATTCAAGTGATGATGGAATGCAAATAAATAAGCATTAGGTTCAAGTTGTTATAGGAAGAAATCTGGGGCAATGGATTGAGAACCAATTTGATGAAATAGTCAAGCAAATCTTCAGGAGGGATGTAAACCATGAGATCATCAGTAGCATCAAATTTGTTGGTCTTACTATGCATGTCTGTATTAAATCCATATATGTTGGACAAAGAATCTCAATGGATTAAACAGAAGTGTGAAATGGAAGATAAAAGCAAAAGGCATATAGGACCGATTTTCAAAGAGGTAAGCAAATGCACATTTTTCTGGAAATTTATGATCAGACTTAGGAGCAGTCCCAACGGTAGGAACTTCAAATCACAATTACCTATCTCACTTTTTATTGAAAAACTCTCACAAGGGAACTCACTTGTACAATCAGCAGGTTTACAATCAATATCAATGATCTCATTCCCATTGCACCCTCTAAGCTATCTCTAACCTTCCAGTTACTTATCATCATGCTAAAGTAACATGGGTATTTATAACTAAACCCAAACCCTAGTACAATGCAAATTATCAATAGTAACCTGATTAAAAATAACCCTGATAAATTAAAAGACCTAAACGATTCTCCATCAATAATGTTAATGTGATTATAGGTGTATTATCAATTCAACATCAAATGCGTTAGTTTTGTTAGTACTCCTTTGCATATGTGGAACTAGCATGAATATGGCCTATCCATATTTCTCTTGCATCTGTTGGCAATGATCATCTTTGGAAAGCTCTCTTCATCTCTATGAGTTTAGGTTAAGTGGGTTCATTGTACATAGAACTTCTAAGGTTTTCCAAAACCATATATTGTAATTATGCTGCCAAAAAATTGTGCATTAAAGTATATGTAAAAATAATGAAAAATAAGAAATTATGTTATTTATGCTTTAAGGATTTTTAGAATTGCATGATGCTGAATTATCTTGTCTTTTCATTGTATGAAATCTTCTAAAGCTAATTAGGAAAAACAGGAGATTTTAAGAAAATAGGTTAAGGGGTTGGGTAGGGCATATCTATATTTTTACTTTACAATTGCATACTCTAACGATTGTCTAACATCTGCAATCCCTGATGTTGGACCTGTGGTGAAATTCAATTCACTCTTTGGCATTAATCTTTGCTCGTTAATTCTAAGATGTTACTCTTTTGTTGTGGCGCACTTATACAGCACGCGTTGCATGAGAGAATGAGACCCTGGATTTCAAAGAAAATTACAGAGTTTTTGGGAGAGGAAGAGAAAAGACTGGTAGATTTCATCGTATCTAGTACTCAGGAGCATGTCAAGGCTTCCCAAATGCTGGAGCTGCTGCAGTCAATATTAGACGAAGAAGCGGCGATGTTTGTGCTTAAGATGTGGAGGATGCTCATATTTGAAATTAAAAAAGTAGAGACCGGTCCGGCTTTGAGGTCGCGAGCCTGATTCAACATTGTTGCATTGTGGGTCCTCTATTGTAGCAGGATGTTTTTTGTTACATTTTGGGGTGAGTAATCTAGGTCTTAGTCGTCCGCCTCGTAGTCTAAGACCAAAATGTAGATTGAATTAGGGAATAACCTCGTTGAGTTTATATTAGTTCCAAGTATAATTTGTTATATCATTTTTTCTTTCTCTCTCTCTTTTTTTTTTTTTTTTGGCTGATTTTACCTTTTTCGCCACTCTCCTCTCTAGTGTCTCTATGGAAGAGTAATATTTGATATCTTTTGATCATTTTGATTTGGGCTACCGTATGATATGGAGCAATGATTCATCTTCAAATGTTGAGATTCAATATTTGAACTTGTTGAATATCATTTTGTTAAGGATGATTGTGTGAGTTACTCAAGTTTTTAGCTCTGGGTTCTCAATCTTTGTACATGTATACTATTATGTTCTTTTGCTAAGATACAAGAATAATTTAAAAACAAATCGCTAGATACAATAATGATATTATTCAAGGGGTAATGTATATGTTTATCGGTGACGATCAAGATTCAAATAACAAGTGTGCTTTACTATCCCTTTTTTCAAAAGAGGTATTTGAAATAATAATCACTTTAAATAATTACTTATTACAATATGAAAATAATGTTTATAATGTGGTGTGCATTAAAGAAAATTAAAGATGATGTTTAGTTTGGCTTTGGTACGAACAAAATACAAACTTTAGATGCATATTTTGAGAATAAGTTTAAATGAGAAGGTAAAAGTTAAAGAATATTTTCTGATAATATTATATGAATTTTTATATATTTTTATTTTTTTAATTATTAATTCATATATCTTTATTGGGATTTAAAGATTTATAAAAAATTATTATGTTATGCATTTAACGAAATTCTGGACTGTGCCACCATGGGAAACTGTCAAAGAGTGGCTATATGGCATGTGGAATTCACATCATTTTACTGTTTCTGTTACGTGGCAAACCGCTCACAAAGAAAGAGCAGGAAGGGATAAATTTCTTTCATGGATTCAAAGACTAAAAGTGCAGTTGACAGTGCCAAGGGACCTTTTGGTTTCTCCAACACTTAATCCATAAGGTTGATTGTTCATCGTTATATCAAGGTACATTCAAGACCAAGGAATCAACAATGTCATTATTTCTTTCAATCATTAATCGTGTCTAGTTTCGGTATATGTTGGCGTTTTGGAAGCCAACAAATATCCTTATCAATGATAAATAAATTTCCAGCAAAACTCACAGATTTCGGATTCTCTGAAGTTATGGACACTGGCAAACTTAACGGGGAATATATATATATATGTGTGTGTGTGTGTGTGTGTGTGTGTGTGTGTGTATAATCATTACAAGCTTTTGACCTGTACTCAAGCTAGGTTTGCTATGCAAAGGGCTAAAGCAGGAAAGGCCATCCATGGAACAAGTGGAAGATATAATTAAGACGAAAAAATGCACTTAATATCTCAAACATAAGCAAAGCCAGTTGCATATCTCGTGGAAGGAACAGTCATTTATTAAAGTTCTTAAGGGGAAATACAAGAGAAGATAATCTTCGTGTACATAAAAATTATTTTGAGTAAAATTTATTACTAACATGGAAAAGAATTGTACACAACTAGAGGCAGTAATTGGGTAGATTCAGGTGGGTTCGAGATGGGTCATTTTAGGTTCAGACTTTTTTTATTCGGGTTGATTTGTATTCGAGTATATTCGTATTTGAGTTTTTTAGGGTTTGAGTTAATTCGAGTTTAGATCAATTCGGGTTCGGATCTATTCAAGTTCGGGCTAATTCGGGTTTGGGTTCAGGTCGGGTTCTGGTTTGAGTATATTTTACATTATTTTTTATTTTATGTTAAATATAATCACTTTTATGTAATTTTAAATTCTAAGCCTAGGCACGAATTTGGCCCCGTCTGGTCCAAAAAAACTTAGTTCGGTTCTATGGGCCTATCATAGTCTGAAAATTTTTGAATTTTAAGCTTAAGGCCAAATTTATTCTAGCTGACCAATTTAAGTACAAATCATTGTTCATAATATAAAGAAGTTATTTTTATATAAATATTTACATATTTTATAATTAAATTTAAATAAAATATATTATTTTATTTAAAAAAATATTGTTTCAGGTCGAACATACTTGAAACTTAAAATCTAAGACCTAGGCTGGATCGTGCTAGGCCTATTGTGTTGTGCAGGCTGTCTGGCCTATGGACAGGTCGTCTGGCTCATGAGCAGGTCTAGTTGCTAGTTTAACATGTGATTTTTTTCATTTTTGATATGGTATTATCTATTATGACTTTAACATTTTTTAATTTATCTTATTACTTTATTATATTATTATCAGACTCTAATTATCATTACTTTAAATAATAATAATAATAGTAATATTAATATTAATATTCAAAGAAGTATTTAAAATTTTACTACTAGCATGTATAAACTCTCAATATTTAATGAGTTTAACTAATTAAATTTAAAAAATGATAAATTGATAATATTGACAATACTTTCAAAGCTCATGATATGATTTATTTTTTGATAAATTATTATTTTATCATATATAAACATGTTCAAAGATCAAGTTATCCACTTGGCCCAATTAGGCTTGGGCTTGGGTTCTCATATTTTGGTTTTAGACTAGCCCAATCTGACTCGGAACAGTTATTTTAAATTAAATTAAAATATATTTGATTTGATTTTAATTATAAAATATATAAATATTAATAAAAAATTCTTTAATATGATAAATAATAATTCTAGTTTGAATAGGCAGGTTTAGGCACATTAAATAAAGGCATGCACTTAGGATTTTAAAAAATTCAAGCCGCAGCTGGCCAAACCAATAAGTAAGTTTAATCATATATAAAATATAAATTAAAATTTTAATATTTAATTAAATTATATATAGTATTAATATTTAATATTTAATATTTGATTCATTTTTGATATGGTATTATCTATTATGGCTTTCATATTTTTTAATTTATCTTATTATTTTGTTATACAATTATCATATTCTAATTATCATTACTTGAAATAATAATAATAATATTCAAAGAAGTATTTAAAATTTTACAGCTAATATACATAAACTCACAATAGTTAATGAGTTTAACTAATTAAATTAAAAAAAATGTAATAATCAATAATATACTTTATTGACAACATTTTCAAAGCTCATAATATGATGTACTTTTTAATAAATTATTATTTTATCATATATAGATCTGTTCAAGTGTCGGCCTACCCACCTGACCCAATTAGGCTTGGACTTTGGTTCTTATGTTTTTGTTTTACACTAACTCAGCCTAGTTGGAATAATAATTTTAAATTAAAATAATATATATTTTATTTAAATTTAAGTATAACATAAATAAATATTAATAAAAAATATATTTTTAATGTGATGAAAAATAATTCTAGCTTATATAGGCAGATTTGGACATGGTAAATAAGAGCCTAAGCTTGAAATTTTAAAAAAAGTTAGGCCGTAGCTCGGCTCGACCCATGAGCAGGTTTAATCATATATAAAATATAAATTAAATTTTTAATATTTAATTAAGTTATATATGGTATT
>JBBYHK010000013.1:15737449-15765422 GCA_038382065.1 Adansonia grandidieri | reverse complement strand
TCCTTGTATGACTTATGTCCGTATCCCAAATCCGGATATAATAATAATAATAATAATAATAATAATAATAATAATAATAATAATAATAAAGGGTTGGAAGGAAGCAAGTGCATATATAACTCAAAAAGAATTCAAGTAGGCCTAGCTTATTCTAGGGTAATAATCAAATAGCAGATAGATAATAGAAATTAAAATTTTAATTTTTTGATGCCATGATTGTACTTCAAAATTATAATTTTTTATTTATTCGTCATTTATATACTCAAAAAAAGTACTTATGCGTTAGCAATAAAAGGGGAATAAAATCTCTTCTTTCATCCTCTACTTGGTTACAGCATATTTGATTCATTGTAACAAAAATTCTATTATAACTATATTTCAACTTGCTACAGTAATACGACTATTTAGTTTGCTAAATGGCTATTCCTCGAAATAGCCTACTATGAATTTATTCTTTGAATCATTGAATAGCCATTTCATAACCCTCACTGAATAGCTATTTCGACTTTAGACGGGATAAGAAATTGCTTTAGAAGATTCGAATTCTCTTTGTACTACATATAATTATTTTATGCCATTCTTACTTTATTCTATTCCCACAAAATAGCTATCTCATTATATCTCTGTTCATTCCAATAAACCAAATATAACGTTAGTTGTAACCATCCGTATGGATTACTCAGATGATCATTAACTTAACACAAACTATAATTATCTTTAATCTTAGAATATTATTCTATATAACAATGAAATTTGAAATTTCTATTTAAAGTTCAATAAAAATGATGTCATAATATATTGTCAAATATTATTTATTTATCATAAGTATTAATTTATCAATTGTTTTTAATATACCCTGGTAGAATATGACCACATGCCTTTATACATCAATAGGCTAGTGGGTAACATCATAATTGACTTTTTGTATACCCAAAAAAAAAAAGGTCAAAGGCCTACGAGGAATCTGAGGAATGGACTTTTGCAAGCGCCCCTAATACCATGGCTTTTGCTCCTACAAGTGAAACCATGCAATACATAAATACTCAAATACATGAGATGGTTATGCTGTGATTGAGGCCCTAAAAGGCCGACAACATTGCAAAAGACGATTACAAAACAGTATGACACTGCTCAACGACAAAATCATATTTACATTATGTTATTGACATTAAATGAATAATGAATAATAGCCAAAAACCAAGATTACAAGCATCAATGATCTATTACATATTGAAAAAATAAAATAAATAAATAAATCTCAGGGAAGCTTTCAAATCCAATAACAAGGAAAGGCTCCTTTACTTGCTGTGGTTCCAATGTCAGTGTTTTCATACACGAAGTTTACTGACCTCAGTTGTATTGTCTCTCATTTCTCCTTGGAGAAAAAAAAAATGACATGGATGTTTGAAGTTACTCGAATGTGTATGAAAGGGGCTGAGTATTGACAAAAGCCAAATAAATAAATTAGTGAGTGCTTTTGTTAACTGATTGTTGGTAAGGATCAACCCAACATTTATCCTCCTTGGCAGCATTTTCCCATCTTTTGCGGAACATTTGCATTTCAATGTAGGATTGTCTTCTTACCTGCAAGCATGGTGTAATTTATACCTAAAGAATGGTTGCATATATATATATATATATATACGCACACACACACACACACACATATATATATGTAGTATACACTTAACTTTAAGAGAAAAATAGACCAATTAAACAACTTATAAAGCTATGTCTAAGTGGCCTTACTTCAGGTCTACTATCAACTTTATGGGATTCAGATGGTGCCAGCAATTTCAAAGAAGATGAACACTTTTGCAGATCATTAAAGGGATCTTACGTTAGGCAAATTCAGGCTCAGAAAACATACCAATGCTTCCGATTTAGATAAATGCTCTCTCTGAGTGACATTAACTCCCGTAGAATTTAGCTGAATCACCAAAAAGGATGATATTCATAGACAATCAGAGATTAGCAGTGAATGACATGAATATGTCGGGTAACAGTGTCCTGCTTGATTAAATTTAAACTTTGAACTTCCGGAGTACAAATTTCATCTTCTAGTCATTATAATAATATGAAAGTCTCTTTAATAAGTAAAATTATAAGCATGAAACAATGCAGTCCAATATGATACCAACAGAAGCAGGAACAACCAAATGAACCTTGTGCAGTTACTGTCTAGACCTAGGATCCTTCCATTTAAAATTTTAAATGGGTTTGATGAATACTTGCCTCATTTTCTCCCATAACACCGAGTGTAGGAAGACCAAAATGAACTAGGTACTGAGCATCAACCACACCAACATTTTTCATTCGATCACCCTGAATAAGAATCAAATATCAGTGGAATGCCCATGATTATCAGACAAGGATGTTATATGGTTTGAAAAGTTACCTGTGCACAATAACCAAGCTGCATATCGAGGCCCCAAGCATGGATCAAATCATTCTGTAGGACAAAGGAATATAAAAATACAGTTATTATAACGGTAGATGGAATGCAGACCAAATTGAGATCATAAAAGATAGCCAAAGCTACAAACAGCTTCTATTTGAATTTTAGAATTAAAATTTCCCAAAGTGCACATGCTATTTTTTTACATGGCATTTCTAGTTCCCCTAATATTATAGAAGTAAAAACAAATGGTGCGATTTCGAACACAAGCAGTATATATGAAGCAATGATATTTGAATAGCTAATGGAAATAAATTAGATAAAGAAGAAAACATGGTAACTGGATCTTACTTGCAGAATGCCTTGCCATTATGTTGCACAATTAACCACGTAGTTCAAAATCTTGTTAAGGCACTCAGTTCAATAAAGATGGCCCAAAAAAAATGTGCATTCGTTGTTAAATAGTCAGTCATTCTGCAACCAATATGGCTGAGTGCTTACAAAAATACTTCATACCTGGATCATATACCACGCACAGCGCCAGGCAGCCCTTGAGAATATAGGCGCCATCAGTTCCACCCAACTGCAAAGCATATTGAATTAACAGCCTAAGAATAACAACAAATATTCTGTCTGGTCATAGCATACGTCTCCTTTTTCAAATAATTGAAGCAATTACTCAAAAATTAAATAGGTTATCACAAAATGAAAGGATCCAAGAGCTGTAAACTTAGTACTAGTTTACCCTATGCATGGAGGAGCCGTGCTGTGAACATCACACCTTCCGTTGCCTTTAAGCTTGTATATCCTTCTGTTCAAACAAGGTGGATTGAAAGTGTCATAACGGGAAGGATTAAAGAACGTCATATGTCATAGCTAGCAAGTTTAAAGAAATACAGGAACACATCCTCCGATCTTCATGTATAATGAGATCATAGACAGCTTTGTCAGTTAAAAGGAAGGTTTTAGCTCTCAATTTGACCCATAATCCACTCTGCAACCACTGAGACAGCCATCTACTGAAGCAACGATACCTTTTATTCCAAAAGGGCATGTTCTAATCAGTGGGAATTTCAGTTAACAACAAAAATAATTTGAAGCCTCACTAACAAGTTAAAGTTATTCACAGGTAGAAAGCGTCCTGGTCAGTGGAATTTCCCTTCTAAGTTTGTCTTTTAAGTGAAACAGGGGATTTGTTCTTGAATGAATTTTCCACTGGTACACAACTAACCTGTGCACTTTTGAATTCTTTCTGCGTGCTGTGATTTGATGATGCACCTCTGACTTAACAGGATCAAGTGCTGCGTGTGATATCTCCAGTCCCTCATCTTCAATAATAGACAAATATCTACAAAAGGTTTTTAATATGATTTAAGCTCCATATCTACATTCAGTTCCTCATCTTCAATAATAGACAAATATCTACTGAAGGTTTTTAATATGATTTAAGCTCCATATCTAAATTTCACTTCTATCAAATGTGTGAAAAAATGAGGGTAAAATTGAACAGGGACATATAGTTTCTCAAAATTTTAGGTTTGAAACTAATCATTAAAAATATGGGCATAAGGGTATATGTGTGCATAATTGTGTATTCAGACGTGGCTACAGACCAAGCTCAACTGAGTTTGGCATTTATGTATGTATGGACATATGCAGACATGGTTATAAACCAAGCTAAACAGAGTTTGAAATTAATGATTTAAGACTTCACATCAATTTAGAGTATACGTACAGCCTTGGATCAAAGTTATCCACTCCAAGGTCCTCATCCCAGAGGAATATGTACTTGTATTCAGCAACTATGTCTGGATGCAAGAAACGTTCGGCAAACCACCTGCAACAAAATATCCTAGCAGCTGATTAGCATGGATAAGACATGTGTGCACAGCTGTGAACAAGGAAGATAGACATCCTGGTAAAAACAACATTACCATTTTGTTTGATTCACTGCAGACACATGTATGGCGTGATCACTCCATTCCAAATCTCTCCATTCATCCACAATACCATCATAGTGGAAAAGCATCACAACAAAATCTCTTGCAGGAAACTGCACATTAATGATCATTATTAAGCTTAAATATAATAAGTTAATTGTGAGATTAAAAAAAAAAAAAGAAAGAAAGGCATTTGAGAAGTTGAAGGTACCTTTCTAACAATTTGATCCACAATTCCCTTTTGCTTAATTCCAACAGCAATGGCTAACAAGTTAGCAGATGGCTCTGGATTGCCCTGAAATTGCAATATAAGCATAAAGCACAATCAAATAAGATCAACCAGGTCGCACAAGAAAGTGTTTCTTTGTGTCTTATTCTTGAAATTTTTCTACACAAAGTATTTCAGCACTACATTTTTCAGACTGTCGCTCCGTAATAGCTGCATTTCCAAGTTTGATGTTTTGACCACAATTCCTTGAGGAAGTGCCTCACTTCCAGGAGGCCTGCATCGAACCTATATGGGAAAGAAAAAAAAATGAAAATTGGAGAGATAATGAATCAGAAAACATTCCAAAAGATGCGATATATTATTCTAAAGACAACATTCCTTCCCCTAAAGAAGGCCAACCTTGCACATATTGAATTTTGAATTCTGAAGCATATTAATCACCTCCCATCTTGATAAACTCTGTATAGATGATTTACAGATAGATAATCTCAGAAGAGAAATCTTTCAGCCATGGTGCTCCAAGAAAAGGACATCCATGAAAAGTTTAAAGTTTGAAAGAAAAAATTAAACTTCAACATGAAATTACAAAAGCAGAAATACATACATCTTTGTATTCCTTAGTGATAACTGCACTACTAATGAAGTAAGCACCACAAATCAAAGACCCTATAAGAAAGAGACTGCAGAGGCATGACCTAGCCTTTGGATCCAATGCTACAGAAGCCTGCAAGGTAATGGAACAGAACATTCAAGCAGAAGAATTTACAATCACATTTCATATGAAATAAAGATAAGAGTTTGTAACAGAACAGCAAAGAATAAAAAAGAAAAGAAAAATAACCGAGGAGAATCAGAAAGATGGTCCTAAGAAGAGTAGCTTCCAAATGCTATGGTACATCTTCAAAGTCACAGGGTCAAAATGCATCAATTAAAATTGTCTAACTAAGATATCACTGATAAATCACCATGGATCAAAACGTGAAAAAATATAAAAGAAGGACCAAGGCAACCAACTAAGAATCAGGCAAGTCAGAAGGTCAAATCATTCAAACATCTTCGTCGTAAAACAATGCAATCTAAATAGAAACTCAAACAAATATCTTCATTCAAATTAGAAATGCGGTCAGTTTTAGTTATGATAATAGTAAATGAAATATTCAAAATTCAAAACCTTTTTTTTCCCTCAATCTTCCCTCTTATCAAACTGCGAATTACGAAAGTTCATCGAAGATTCCATGCCAGACTAAATGAAACTTAATCAAGCAGAAGATTAAACACTTACTTTTGTAACAGCTAAAGCACCAAAGAAATTATAACTTAACCTTTTTTTTTAATTATGAAAAAAAAAAAACAAATAGGCTTCTATCGTTTACAAAACAAAAGTTACATTATCACTTGTTAGTACGTGGGGAACCGAAAACACGAGAAATTGACAAAAGCTTCCAGGTGTGTAGCAATGACATTTTCTTTAAGGTTTTATTCGTCCTTACCATTAATTAAGTATGCAAAAGGATTACCGGCGTATAAATCTCGATGATACAATAAAGCCTTACAATTAACAGCGTTTTGCATTGACAGCATCAATCCACTATACATCTAAGCAATGTATAGCAAAACTATCAAAACTTTATTCGTAATTTTTTATATAGTTTTTTATCTATATTTTCCAAATGATGAGGGTTTTATTTATAGACAAAGAAATGTCTTCATATAAACATAATTTTTTTAAATACATATCCACTTGAATATTCACATCGTTTGATAAATAATCAAGAGACATCACTCTTAATTAAATAATTAAAAAATATTACTTTATAATTATTGAAGACATAACCTTTCATTATTTTGAAATTTTTCTAAGACACTCGACGTTGAGTCTACTAGAGCTCTTTTCTCTCATAGCAAGCAAACAGGAGCTAAAGAAAGTAATCAGCTACAATTACTTAAGACCAACAAACCAATCCTTCCCACTTTTTTAAGTTCTAATCTCTTATATTATAATCACAAGTAAAGCAAGAACAATCATATCATTCGTAATGCTCCACCATCAATTAAATTATTGTCTGCCATTTTGCCAAAAAAAAAAAAAGACCATATCAAAGTTCATTGGACACTGATAACATAAAAACCAAAATGAAAAGAAAAAAAAAAGAGTAAAATTTAAGCAGACAACCACGACAAAAGAAAAAAAAACACTTCCAAACCCATAAATTATTGAAACGGGGAGTTTTGAAGAAAACCTACACAATTGAAAGACTTCATGTTTGCATGAAAAATGGAAAACCCAGATAGAGATAGAGAATATGTAACAAAGGAAAGAAGAGGGCATGTGTAAAGTTTCCTTTTTGCTACAATTTACATCATGAGAAAGTCCACAGAAAAAAGCAAATGAGGAAAAAGCGAGAATATTTAAAAAAAAGGAAAGAAGTGGGCAAGTCTAAAGTAGTCAACTTCCGCAAAGCAAGGAAACGATGTCGTAATGAAAAGCAAAACTGCAGTAGAAGAGACGGAGGGAGCGAGAGGAAGCATTTAGTAGCTGTATTTATTTGTTACTATTAATAATATATACATTTTTTGTTGGAAAATGGCAATGGCAATGACTGTTGTGTTCTTTTTATGGTGTTCTGCTATCATTCTCAAAGTTGATAAGTAGTAATGCAAAAATAACAGGCACGTCCCGGTTTTGACGGGATATTGTAAGACGGGCAAAGAGGTTGAAAGAAAGTGGATTGGAGTATAAGAACACACAATAAACTCGCTATTATCTGGCCACCACGTGTTATGCATGGTTCATCATGTTCTTTTGACCTTTTAAGGATGCCATAAAAAAGGAGGAAGGAGTGGTCTGCCTGCCAGCCTGTTGGATTTGTCTAAAAATAATATTATATAATATACATTTTTTACTTTAATAAAACAATGGGATAACATAAATTAATTTATTTTTATATTTTTGTTATATCTTAGTCTAAGTTGAATATTATTATTCGTTAACACTAAAATAAAACTAACATGGAATGGCATGACGTCTCAACTAGGTACCCCTTACCCTTAATTTATAATACGCCACCTAAGTTTAGTATTTGAGAAAGAATGAATATATATATATATATCTTTGTAAGAATCGAATCTACGCAATAACAAGACTCGCGGGAGGACGCTTTGAATTTAAATCAATTATTATATCTCAAATCCAATGTGAAATTTTAAATTAACAAAAAAAATATTTTCTTCGTTATCTTATTTATCTGGGATTCTATCAATGGTAACTAACCTTATTTTAAAGTAACATAAAACATGAAAGCAAGCTTCCTTTTCATGTGTTTATATTTTTGAGTAATTCTTATTTAAGAAAAGTATCTTTCATTCCCCGCTTTCCAATCTCCATGATCTTTTCATTACACCAAGAAAATAAAAGAATAAATTAGAAAAAAGACTTGATGATTTAGGTAAGAAGCAGCTCAAACGGACGATGAAGGACAAAGGGTACCATGTCGGCCTGCAAACGCAGCAACTCAGGAGTTGTTAATGTGACTAGGTTAAGTTTTTGTATTGTAAATTCAAGAAGTTGGTTAAAGCAAGCAGTAGAGGTAAAAGAGAAAATCGGGGTTGAAGCAAAACACATAATTTTCAATTTCAAGAACGAGAAAGTTTAGTTTAAGACAAAGCTCAAACCTAGTTGTTGTTCTTGGGTTCCCCGAGCCAAAAATATTTCACATTGTTGATTATCGAAAACAAACTATAAACATTCAAAAATCTTTCAAGTTAATAGCAAAAGTTATTGTCCTCCATTCCAGTTACTGACATTGCTGTTTTGTGCCTTCGGCATGTCTTTCTCCCATACTGAAAATGATATTCCTTCACGAACTGTTGAAATTCTGCCGAAGAGCTTCGTTCAGAGGAACTGCCGCTTCTGGTCTCTGATCACTCTTGAAAACTTTGAATTGTAACTGACCACAGCTAGACTCGCTCCATTCTTTAAGCACTTTCATAGAGTAAGGGCCCATAATGTTGCCTTGCGGATCAATACAATACCATATAGAGCAATCACGATCCTCCAATGTTCGGTAGCTCACTGCACCTCTGCCATCCTGTATTTCGTCATCACTTAATTCAATCACTTCAACTTGGTTTTCCACCAGCTTTTCCCCAGCAGCATCACCGTGTGGCTTTTCCTGATAAACAGTTTTAGTTTGGCCATCTATGGGTTCTTCTTGTGGCAATAATCGATGAGGAACAGATGTCCTAGGACAGCTCTGTTTTACTCGTTGAAAAAATTGATTCCTCGCTGTTTCATCAGCTTCAACTCTAGTACTAATAAATTTAGATTGATCAGCAGAGATAAATGCCTTCAAGTCTTGCTGCTTTCCTTCTGGAATAGGTAAACCAAATGCTTTTAGTTAGAGGCTGCAAGAGCTTGTCAAACAAAAATTAACACTATAAATACTGCTTGCACTGAGATATTCAGTTTCCATTTGTTTCCTTTTTCTGATCTAAGAAAACGAGCACGTTTTTCTTTTTTTTTCTTTTTGCAGTCCATAGAAGGAAACACTTAGAGTAGCATGCTTAATGACAGCAGCTTCCCACGTGGATAAAAAATTTATTCAATATTGTTTGATTTAAAATTTCATTGAAAGGAACTTAACCATAAGATTTGGGTCTTCCTTTGCTATTTCATGCGAAGTAGGATTGCTAAGTGGAATCAGTTAATTCCATGATCCGACAGGACATTGCAGATAAAACACAACTGAACTACTAATTAGCAAAATAGCAAATTAGATCAAAATTCTAGCCTCATTAATGCTCTTATTCAGATTGAAATTAGATTTCATTTTTACTGCCGAAATCAATTCCATCATTCGATGGAAATAAAACTGGAGAAACCCAAATCATAAGCAAATCATACCTGCAACATCCATTCCATCATTCTGGCAACAAGAAAGTACATTGTTCTCCAAAATACTTGTGCGAATTCTAGAAATCGATCTCGGGGCTGATTCTGATGAGGCTTTATGCTCGTCTCTATATTTTCTTTGAGAGTCCTCAGAGGCAGGTTCAGGCTCTGCAACTTCCGCAACCACCTCTGGAAACTCATGAATTAGGCGTGATTGTTCTGAAGGCATCTGAAGCAGTCGCATTTTGTCCATGTACTCAGAGAGTGTATAAACATATCCAGGTTAAGGGTCACTTTATCTTCTTCTCAAGACATGTACACTACTTTTTGGTTTTTGATGGAAAAATATATGTATAGTACTTGATATTGATAATAAGCAAACCAAAAACTAGCAGGGACATATATGTGTGAGGATGAGCCATAAGATTTCTAGAGAAGTAAAGGTGAAACTAGTATAATGTTGAAATTTGAGGATCAGGCACATCATTGTTGTTAGTATCCTACTTATGGAAATACTGATTAATTACTGATAGCTTTTCATATATCCGGGTAAGATAATCTTGTGAAACTTTATCAAAGGATATTCTCTCCTCCATCCTTTCTCGATTGCCCGATTGATCTGGCTTTGCAATAAAACCAACTCTTTCATAATCCACTGGCACATTTTTCAGGACAATACAGCGAAATTAGAAGTCAAAATAAATTAGAACACCTGAGATGAGAAGAGTAAACTGGGGAATGATTAGATGCCCCATTGAACATTGTTAATAACCTATCAATTGTCAACATATTTAAAATCCATCTAGAATTATCCATCCCAACACTTAAACTTCAGAAGTCCTCATTCTTAAATATTGAATTCCGAACACATACAGATATTGTTATATCCTCATGTAGGCTTCTGGCTTTCTGCTCAAGCTCCACCTGTCAAACAAGGCATTCTGGTCAATATTTTTTATTTTTAGTTTCACTCACTAACTTTCAAGTTTTTCACAGAAAGTATGTGGTTCTTTTCTACTCTTCGTTTTTCTTTCCCCTTTTCTTTGCAGGGATAATGCATAATTTTGTTCAAGCATGGAAAGTAGTGAAAAAATGAAAAATAAAAAATAAAAAACGGTTTCACATCTAAAAGAAACACGATAACGGAAATAAGATGCAAATGCAGTGGGTTAGACTGACAAGTTTCCTTGGCAGACATTTAACTTGGTCCAGAATAAGATGCCACAACTACATTTGGTTTTCATTCTGTAAAAGCAAGAAAGCATACTTGCAGACACTATCCATACCGAAACCTGTAAACGCTAATCTTTTATAGCTAAAAATAATAACAATGTTATCACTGTTCACCTTCACCATGAGTGTCATCAATGTTTAGAGGCTGCTTCTAGACCACAAAGAACATAAGGAAATGTGAAGAAAATATATCAGAGCCGATTTGGGAGAGATGATCTTGCAAATCAGCTGTAAGTTCCTAAAATAACTTAAAAATTAAGAACTTATGACAGTTGGCCTTTCAAGCATGCAAGTTCTCATTCGCCGATTTAAATCGTCAATTTCTTCCTGCAAACAGGACTAGACAGTTAAGTCTACTATTTATCAATATGTAATGGTGCAGGATGGGAGAAGGTAATGACACCAAGAAAAATAAAATCACATCATTCTTCTAATGAATTGCTAGAATTCATATTCAAGAGAATTCTACTTCAATCAATTATGGACAACAAATATCCTCTGAGAAACCTGTCCTTTGTTTCCGATAATTTTACTGCACCAAGTCTCACACAACTGACATGTAATTGATTTAACTTGAAAAATCAAGGCTTTATATAGTTGCCAGGGATAAGAAACTTCTTACTCCAGTTTATTCTGACCTGCTAACTACCAAGACTCAGTAGTTCTTGTTTGAAAAGAAAAAGGAGCGACCACGAAAAGAAAAAGGATTTATTCAAAATCTGTAGAATGCAATTACCTCAGTGAAGTTATCATCTGATAGCTTGCAAACAGGAATATCTTTTAGCATGTTAGAAACTTGTAAGAGAATTATAGAATTAATCTCTTCCTTCACTACAGTTTTCTTTATACCTGAGTAGAACCAATATGAAGCAGAAATCTAATCACTTTAGTTAGAAGAACCTTAAGATATAATTATAAAATAATCGCATTCCACCTCAAGAACAAGAGTCATTGAAGCAGTGAGGTTAAAAACAAAGCATTTAAGAAAGAAAAATCAAGGAAGAATGGGAAAAAAAAAAGGCCAGATTTTCTTTTTCCAAGAAAGATTACAAGAACCCTTAGTTTGCTCTTTCCATTCTGTCTACCTGTGAATTTTTTTCCCAAAAAGCACCTGCTGTATTTCAGAACTATTTAAATGTTTTCTCCTCAAGAAAATTGGTGCCCCAAGCATTTCCGATAAGCCATAACTTGGATGAGAACTGCTTGCAAAATACACTTTCACTTTACTTTCTGTTTCCCGGGAGCATATGTAAGACATATTGGTATCGAATTAGAGAAGCAACTAGAGAAAGTTGCACGCATTATAGATAGAGAAGATTTCCTAGATACTTCCTTGCTGTGAAACTACAAACTAATTAATAGTATATGCTGTTGACACTTGCTAGAAGAGACTAATAGTTGTTTAGACAATTACCTTTAACTTGCACCAACATGTGAGTATTCTTCCAAAAGTAGTCATTTGGGTCTGACTGTACCCTCACGAAACTTCTAATCATTTTACCATAAAATGTATCAGGTTGTTTTGCTAGCTCCTGCACCAAACTCCTCATCAGATAGACAAGCTTTATGTTTCTTGAAACTATGGCTGCCAAATAGCCTTGCCGCGGATGGAGAGCTATTTCCTGTTCCTCAAACTTTCGATCAGGGCTTGGCTATCGCTGCCTTTTACAAGGCACTGAGATATTATCGTCATCTTTGTTCGAGCTAAATCCAACTGAATCCTCTGATTGCTCCAAGTTCTCGGCAAAATGAACCGTCAGTAGCTTATAAATACCATTTCTGTTGACTGATTTCCTTCCCAAAAGAGAATGCAACCTTTCATCACAAATAACTTTCTTCTTTTTTTCTGGGTGAAACAGCTTGTGCTCTTTACAGTATTCTGTAACTATGTTAGCAACTTCATGCTGAGACAATTCTTGCACCACATTTTTACCAATGGACATCAGGAATAAAGTAAGTTGTTTCGATGCCCACCCAAGGAATTCCTTTTTCTTTGACTTTCCCTTTCTTTTAGTCAGAGACAGCTTTCCTTTCTTTCTTTCCCTACATCGCATTTGGTTATCACTCAAATCATCATCGTCTGATAAATTATCATCGTCAAAGTCCCTGGTGTCTTCTTCTCCATAATTGTTGTTTGCTTGAAAATCATAATTTTTCCCATCCTTCAACAAGCGATCTGAAGAATGCAGTTGTTTTGAAGTTAACCCTTCCTTTTCTTTCACCAACTCCCAATAGCCTTTGAAAAAGAATTCATATGTTTCTCTATCATTAAAGTCTACCTTCATCTACAGGTCAACTAGAACATGGTCAGTCAAAGAACAAGCAAAGAAGCCTCAAGTTCATTTTCTACAGGCCAAAAGAAGAATAGAAATCCTGCAAAAGTATAGTCGCATTTATCGAATGAATTTCTGAGTTAACATTTATCAAGGATCTTTGGCTGAAAACAACGATGTAGTGATTTGTCGAGAAAGTCCTTTTAACATTGCATTTCTTGCTTCAAAATTAAATTTGTAATATATTCCAAATGGAAACTCTAGATTAGCTCTAAATAAATTTTCACACAACTTAGTAGGAAAAAATCCATACACCATTGGAGTTGACACTCTTCTTGTCTTCAATAAGCAGTGCAAGCTCTAAACATGAATTGCAGAAACCCTTTTTTCCTTTGACTATTGCAAATTCAGCATCACAAAGACAGCGTCTGCATACAGCAGATTGACAACAAAAGCAATGAAATTTGGCAGGTTTTCTGCAAATAAAGCAAAAGTGTCAACCTGAAACATAGATGCAATATGTTAGCTACTACACAATGTGTTCTACCAATCATGCATCAAGGAGGAAGATAAAACCAAAAAAGAAAAACGAAAACATGTGATAACTTTTAATTAGCGCATCCTCTTACCCTGTTTTAAATTTCCAATTGTCCCAAGGAAGAACTAAAATACTGAAAAAGTGTCAGCGTGGTTACTGAAAGGTGAACGCTATAACATGCTTTCTCCAATATTTGTTTGTCAAATGGATACAGACAGCTTAAAATCTATTTGAAGTAAGAAATTACATAGGGCAAATTTAGCAGGGATGCGTAACAAATTAATAACTGCAAATCATATAAGAAAACAATATTTAATTATCTCATCAAGGTAAGTTAGATAACATGTTAACTTTAATATGGTTGAATAGGAAGAAGATTCCTATGAACCATTCAATGTTATTCTGTCACACCATTTTAAAAATATGCTAGAACATCAAGACTTAGTTTGATTCAAATTTGTTGCCACTTGCCTTTTCCTTTCACAACAAAAGCAGAAAAGTGCATCCAACTAAACATCAAGTAATATTCGGCTACCAAAAACAGGGAATTTACCACAAAGCCAGCGGTCTTCAGTCTCCAACAGAGAATCATCCCTTCCCACACACTGAGGATGACAACTTTTAAGACAATTCCTATGCGTATCATGTTGAAACAATTAGCTTTTCAAAAAATGTTGCCACCAGGCTCAGTCTCCAACAGAGAATCATCCCTTCCCACACACTGAGGATGACAACTTTTAAGACAATTCCTATGCGTATCATTTTGAAACAATTAGCTTTTCAAACAATGTTGCCACCAGGCCTTAATTATACTACAATAATTTAAACAAGCCACAAGTTTGATTTTAAACAGTTTAATAGTTGGTCTAGTTAAAATTATAATTGGATAATAACAACCATTATTATTGATAATAATCGACCAACTAAGTTGGCAACTTGTCTCCCAGTGTTGTCACTGTTACTTATATCCTCTTAGTCTAGATTATTAAGTAAAATATTTTCTATATTGCTTTTTTTTAAAATAGAAGCCCTACCCTATCCAAAATAACCCCGCTTCGTCTAGGGCGCTGCGCAGAGACAAACATGGTCCTAACATCCACAACCCAACCCCGAATCATTTATAAATAAA
Organism: Adansonia grandidieri; assembly: GCA_038382065.1. Classification (NCBI taxonomy): domain Eukaryota; kingdom Viridiplantae; phylum Streptophyta; class Magnoliopsida; order Malvales; family Malvaceae; genus Adansonia; species Adansonia grandidieri. The sequence goes on along the minus strand of JBBYHK010000013.1, from coordinate 15,750,791 downwards.
TAAACACTGACTAAGAATTGACCTTGTCCTGTTCGTACCAATATACTTGTAAATTGTCGGGTAAAGGGCTTAGAATACTCACTTATAGTCACAGACCCTGAGCAATCCACCATCTTTGCAAAAGAAGCAATAATCTTCTGCAATTTCTTCCTTCTTTTTCGTATTCTTACTTGTCATTTTCCTTCAAACTTCATAGCTAACATCCAAGAAAAATCCAAGTCCTTGAACCCCAAGTGTTAATTTCTCCAAAACCCTCGTAAATAAATCATTAGAAAAGCCATTTCGAAAAGCCCCCCAAAAAATAGATAGTAACTTTCAACTCTTAAAGCCAACAATTTTTACATTTCTTTCTACCCAGTGATCACCACCCAAAGATGCGAAGAAGAACATACCTTCGAACCTCCAAAGCCGAAAACTAGAATTTAGCTCTGACAATGCTTGAGTAAATAAAGCCTCCTAATTCCAGAGCTAATGAGTCAGAATCAGTGTGCTTTGCGACTTCTTCAAAAGCCTGAAAAAAGAAGAGAGTGAAACAAACGTGGAGCATTCATTTCTGACATGTTTAAAAGGGAATGTGCAAGAGGCAGGAATGCGAAAAACCACTCCTGCTGAAAATATTTGCTTCGATAATAGAGACAAAAGAAGAAAAACCCAGGGTGGCTACTGGCATGGGAAATATTAATAGCATTAGTATTTGTGTTTATATTTATTTAAATTTATAAAAAAAATTAAGGAAAATTTGTGTAAGATTGTAATTATTTAACAGATTATATAATTTAAAAACTATAAGCAAATAAATTATTATTTGTTTAATTTAGTGTAATGTATTGTAATTTTATTTAAATTGTACAAATATTATCACTTTTAGAAATATTAATTCATACAGTTGCTTTATGTTTCTTCCACAATCATGTTGGATAAATAACTGCTCAATACAATAATAAGTGTGAATATATATATATATATTTTAAAAGAAAAATTAATGATACATCTCTCCCTTATTTAATTAGTTCCATATAAATATTTTATGTATATATATATATATATAAGAATATTGTTTTCAAAAAAATAATTCATTCACTTCTAGACAACTCACAATAAGGGCTAAAGGATGTTTTGAAAATTTAAAATTATATGATTTTTTTTTAAGTTATCGCCAAATTTGTGTTTTTAAAATTTTTTAAAAAAAAAAAAACATAGTAATCTCCTTATTTAGTCTCTTAATTATTTATTCTCCTGTTATTTACATTAATTTTACATTTTTTTTAATGTAATTTCTACATTTTTGCTATTATCATATAAAAATGTGACACATTAAAAATCATAACAATGCGTGTTTTGTTGTTACGATCATATAAATCAAGATACCTAAATGTGCTTTGCAAATTCCATCTACTCTATGCTTTGCAAGAATATTTCTAACTAATTATAATGGAACGTTAGCCGCTTAATTATACTAATTGCTTGACAAGAGCAAGAACGCCGGTGTTTTGTGTTTTTCCATTCCCCACATATATTCAACGCCAAATTAGAACATGAAGCTCCCAAACTTGATTACTTAATTTGCTATATATTGCAGTAAATTAATAGCAAATTTCATTTTTGCAGGCATATATATATATATATACATATATATATATATAGTGGAGCTTCTAGGGTACATCCCTTACCATTAGCTTGTGGTAAGGTTTGACTTGTAACCGGTATAACAGGGTACAATTTTTTTATATATATTATTCTTTAATGTAATATAAAATTATTATAATTACATAAATATATTATATGTTACATAAATTTTTATACATTAAAAAAAGATAAAATTATTAATAAATGTTACAGTTACATAAAGTATATTATCGATTACATAAATTATTATAATTGATAATATCAGTTTGTATTACATATTTTTATTACAATTATATATATACATTATTTATTTACATAAATTATGATAATATATAATAAAAGCTATAATACATAAATTTATTATATTGAAATAAAACTTTTATAAGTTACAAAATTTATCACCATAAGTAATAGAAAGTAGTATTACATAAAATATTATCTAATTACATAAGTTTATCATTATAGGTAATATAAATAAATATTACATATTTTCTTACAATTATATGTATACATTATACAATACATAAATTATGATAAAAGATAATAAAAATTATAAAACATAAATTTATTATATTTACATAAAAATTTTATAAGTTACATAAATATATTAGCAAAAATAATAAAAAATGGTATTACATAAAATATAAAAATTACATAAATTATTTTATCTATTACATAAGTTTATTAGCATATGTAATAAAAATATGTATTATGCATTTTTATTATAATTATATACATACATCATATATTATATAAATCATTACACGCTACACATATACATTATATATTACATAAACACATAACAATTTTAGTAATGTTTTATGTAAAACTATAATATTTGCATGCAATCCAGTAATAGTTATATGTAATTTATTATATACAAACATTATCTTTAAAAATTCTTTATAAAAATATATTAACTATAACATATATCACACACAAATATTATCTATATTTTAATAATTTATATAAATTATAATATATTACATTCAAATATTATCGACACTTTTGAAAGAGGGCGGGTTTTTGTCGGAGGGAACCGAAAGACTTGTAGCAAAAACCACAAGGGAAGGAAAACAAAGAGAAAGGCAGCATACTAACGTTATGGATCGAGTATTCCATATAATTAAATTAACTAGCAAACTACAAAAAAATAAAACTAATAAAAAAATCAATTATGGCATGCAGTAGAAAGATGAAAAGAAGCAAAACCTAAATATGCCACGTTGAAGGGAAATCGATGAGCTAGCTGGGTCAGGTATAATATTCACATTCCTTCTAAGTGGAGGCGCTTAGTCGTTTACTGTACTTGGTAGGGAAGACGGTGGGAAAGATAGAAAAGCCTCAGGTGGGGACAAAACTGGGTGAAAGACAAATGCTCCAGCCAGCCAGCCAGCTTCCATGCACAATCAGTTTAATTAATTAATGCGAGTCAAAAACAATTAAGCATAAAAATATAAAAAGAAAAACGTTGTTCACCGCCGTCCATGTCCACGTGGTTGTCGTTCAACGTGCACTAATCCGGATGGCCATCTTCCATGCACGTTCACCAGCTTCAATTCTTGCTAGTTACGCAATTACAAAAATTTCCGGCTATCAATTTGTCTCTCCATTGCCAATGTACATTATTTAAAGAGAGGGAGGGAGATGGAGAGCAACCAAAAGAAGAGAGAAAGTCAAGTCCATTATTTGAAAATTAATAACTATATATAATTAAGAATGAAGACTCCTTTGAAATTAAGAATATCATCGGCTTTGATTCATTCACCGATATCAAATCTCAATTGATGAATGCTTCGACTGTGCATGTGGGATTTTTATGGTAAAAAAGTCATAAAAATGCAAAGATCTCGGATGAACCATAAAAGTCAATTTTGTTCATTCACCGTATTCACTATTTAAATGAAATATAATTTTTGATCCGTTGATAATTTTACCCAGAAACTGTTAAACTGTTTCGTGGATCAGAATTGAAAACACCTCGAATTATTAGAGAATCAATAGTGACAAATTGAAGTAAACAGAACTTTACTATTTATGGATTAGGATTTAGTTTGTTATTTCTCACATTTAGATTCACTAGTTTATGACATCATATGTGCTACACATGATTTCATGTATTCAATTTTTTAATTTATTAAATAATAATTTTTTAGTGTAAATAATGAATTAATTGATAATAATTAAAAAAGTAACTTAGTTCTAAAAACCTATGTGATGAATTTTTTTAAAAATCTATTGAATTTATAATATATAGAAATCTACATGAAACCGTATTAAAAAGAAAGAACAACTTACCAAAGAGCCAAAAACCTTTGTTGTAAAAGAAAATTTTTAAAAGTTATTAAATTTGTAATATTTTAAAATCTGCTTGAGAAAAAGATAAAAAATTTTATGATAGTGAATGAAAACAAACCAAAATAATTCTAAGAAAATAATAAGAAGTAAGAAACTGTATTCAAAACTAAAAAACTATGGTTAACAAAGTATTATTTAATATTTATTATTTTATGAAAATAACAGTTAAAACATCTATTTTATAGTGAGAAATCTTAATTTTGATTGACATTTAACTACGTTACTAATTAAGTGATAATTATTTTAAGATTATAAGTACTAATCCAATATATATAAATATTAAGCAATGATTAAATTTAAACTATTGAAATTATCATTACCTTATTTTGATTGAATATTTAGATAAAAATTTAAAAAATATAATCTTAATCTTAAATATATAATATAATAATGAAATATTATTCCAATATAATAAATAATAATTGATATTTTCATTTAATAAAAGTGTTTTAATTAAATTAATCTTTTTATTTATAAATTAGATAAATATTATTAAAAATAAAATATTTATAAAAGCAATTTAGAAATAGAGTAAACAATAATGATTATCTTTGTTAGTTCAAAAGATTTTCCATATTCATGTTTTTATATATATTATAGATTTATTAATTATGAAAGTTTTATTTATAAATAATGATTAAAAATGTATTAAAAATAATAAATAAAAATAATTAATACATTACTTTTTAAAAAAAAAATTCAACAAAAATAATTTAGGCCATCCTCTAACTTGTTGTCAAAGAAAGATTAAAATCTATCTATATAGTAAAATTGAATAAATACCATAAATAATACCTTAAATAGTTTAACTTTCTTATAATGATTTTATTATTCTCATAATTATGATTTTTTAATATTGTGATAATTATTAAAATAATTTATAAAATGTATACATATCCTTTCTTCCCTACATGAACCAAAATAATTTATCAAGAGTTCATTTGTAAGGGTGGTGAGATTAGTTACTGTAAGGGTGAGATTAGTTACTGTAAGGGTAAGATTAGATATTACAGTAGTGAGATTAAAATCAGTAATAGAATATGTGTTTGAATTCAAATGCAATGATGGCGGTAAGATGAATTATAATAAAAGAAAAAATGACTATTGAGAACATTAGATTAAAATGTTTATATGTATAATCATTATATATTTACACAATTAAATCTTTACAAATTAATATTAACAAATTATTTTATATTAAAATTGATCATAAATTTAATGATAATTTATTTAATTATTTATTAATTAATTTATTATATATCATATTTATCTATTTGTTTGATATAATTAAATATTATATATAAAATTATTTTATATAATTAATTAATAGAAAATAAGATTAAAAAAATAAAAAAGACAAATTAAAGGAAAAATAAAAAAGAACAAAAAGTCAACGGCAGACAATAACTTCATTTCCCACTAGACCGTTTTGGGCCAGTGGGATTTTAGTGTCTGGCCCAATGAAAATGGCACCCCCATGCCACACTTTGGTTATCCAAATAATAACCACTAGCCTTTTGGAACAAAAATCATGAGGAGAATCACTAGAGGTTTGGTGATTTTCGAACACAGTTTAAATGTATTCATCTTTTCTTTTTGTAAATAAATTAAATTAATTTATTAAATTAAAAATATATATTATATATCTATTTTTCTTATATATGAATCAAATGAATTTATTAAATTAAATATATATTTTTTATCTCTTGTTTAATGAATCATAACTACTCTATAATGACAGAGTTCTCTTTGAATTTTACATATAATCAACATTTCAATATTTTTTCTGTCAATATACATTTCAAAGCAATTGTTTGAAATGCATAATTTTGTGATGGATAAATTATCTTCTAACAATAGAATGATATCAAATGATAACCAGTATGTTTCTTACTATCAAAACATGAGAAGAAAGAAGATGAAAAGAGATAATTTTGACTATAAGAAAGTATTAAAACTACAGAATTCAACAACGAAGATGTGAAACTAAGAAAATTATTTCTGTAGGTCGATTATTCTAGCAATATATTGTGGATGTTTACACTACTATAAAAGAAAATTGTGACAAAATGTAAAACTTTAAATGTATTTCCATATTTTTCAACCCTGAATAATTTTTATTTTCAAGTTTTAAATGGATTTTTAGTTAAAATAACTATGACACATTATTGAATTATAACTTTTTAGTACATACATATGATTTTTTCTTAAAAGGAATATATGTAATAACATTATTTATATCACTTTGATTTTAAACATAAGATACATTATTGACGATGAAAATGTGATTTAGAATATACGATATATTATAAACTCATATAACGTACGTGTATAATACATAGTTTTATGGTATTCGCAAGAAAGAAGTTTATTGGGAGGAAAATATAATAACTGGGGACAACGCCATATTAACCGGAAAAGGCGGAGGCCCACTTGACTTTAATTTATGGTCCAAATGAAATGAAAAGATTGGTTTGAGTTGAATGAGCTCTCACTCGCTCTCGCCCTCTCTCCCTCTCTTGGTTGACTAGGAGGACTAGGACTAGCCCAACAATATCTCACCGTAAGATATATGGAAGGGCAGAGTAGAGGAAGAATGCCTTGGTCTTTGCTAATTGCCATTTGCCATCTACTTCTTGTACGCCCATGTTCCTTACCTGAAGAGATCCTTTATTCTCAATGACCCTACTATTAAATCCATGTTTTCGGTTTGCCCATCACATCAGATATAATATCATTATGTATACGTCGTCAACCCAATTGAATTCCAATTCAATAAGAATATATCATATTCAAAAAAATTTATTACTATTAACAACTGAAATTTTGACTCGTGTTGTATGTATTAGATTTTTTTTACCTGTTTCTAAGTTTATCGGTTCAATTGTCAAGAAACAACTATTTTAGGACGAATACAATATGCCACGACGTTCCATCGACTTGATTTTTTCTTCTATTGCTTTCAAAAAACTTCATTTCCTTACTACTTTTGTCACTCCTTTCATTTTCTTTTCATATTATTATAGATTGTGAATAAAGAAATAGAGAATGAGACCAGAAAAGAAGATAAGAAGAATTTAAGAGAAAGATTTCAAAATTTTTATTTTTTATATCCCTCTTCTAGAATATAGATGATGATATATATGTACTCTTAGTCTTCTAACTAACTCCTGAAATTAAGGATTTACAGAATACTCTCATTTGGCTCTTATTACAATATAACTAGATTTCTCAATAATCAGCTGACAGCTAGCATAACTTTCATTTTAGAATTTATATTGCCTGGTGTATAACCAACTTTTTCACTGTACCTACATCCAGCTCCTCAAGCTCAACTGTAATTCTCCTCCTAGCTACTGGTTCGACTAAGTGGCTCCCTTCTAGTACATTCTGCTCTGCTAGTTTGTTACCTTCTAGTCGAATCTTGAATTTTGTTACATTACCCCTCGCTCCAGTAGAGCCTTGTCCCCAAGGATCAAAATTAGGAAACTGATTAGCTAGAACCGAGTAGTCTTCCCATGTAGCATTTTCAGGACCCAAATTGCTCCATTCACTCAATAGCTGTGTGCCAGCTTGATTGTTCCTCTTAATGATCCTTTTGTCTAGCACTGCGACCGGGTAAACCAAGGGTTGCTCTTTATCGTTAACTTCGGGTGGAGCAGTGCATACAATAATCTTACTGCTAATTTTCGTTTTAAGCAAACTCACATGAAAAACTGGATGTAGTTTAGAATTAGCTGGTAACTGCAACTTATAAGCTACTGGTCCAAGTTTTTCGTAGTATCTAGAGGATAACTTCAAGTTCCTTCTCAAAGCTAGTGAAGATTGTCTATAAGGCTGTAGCTTGAGATAGATTTTATCGACAACTTGAAATTCCCGTTTAGTCCTTTTTCTATCAACATCGATGTTGAGCCTTTTCCAGCTCCACTAGTAACTTGCTTAACTGTTCCCTTTCTTTTAATAATTCTTCAACAGAAACAACCCTTGCAAGAAAGCTAGCATCCCACATGAACCCTGGAGGTTGATAACCATAAAGAGCTTAGAAAGGAGTGATACCTATTGTAGTATGGTGACTAATGTTATACCACTATTCTGCCAAAGAAAGCCATTTGCTCTAAACTTTTGGCTTAAGAAAACATATACACCGAAGGTATTGCTCTAAACACTGATTTAACCTTTCAGATTGACCGTCGGATTCCGGATGGTAGGCAGAGCTCATATGAACATTAGAACCTAGAATCCTCATTAGTTCTTACCAAATGTTGCTGATGAAAATTCTATCTCTGTCCGAAATGATTGTGGTAGGAGCTCCACATAGCTTAAAAACACACTCGAGATATAATTTAGCAATTTCTATGGCAGTAAAGGGATGAGAGAGGGAAATAAAGTGTGCATGTTTGGTGAATTTGTCAATGATTACCATAATGCAGTTCTTCCTTTGAGACATAGGCAACCCTTCAACAGTGTCCATGGTAATTACCTCTCAAATCTTCTTAGGTACTGGTATAGGTTGCAGCAGACCAGGATATGGATTATGTTCATCCTTGTTTCTCTGGCATGTATCATATTGCTGAATATACTTCTTGACTTGCTCCATCATCTTCGGCCAAAAGAAACGCATTATGATCCTGTAATGGTGGCTTGAACCCCTGAATGTCCATCTTGTGGTGACTCATGCAGAATTTTAAGTATCATGCCCCTTAACTGTCCACAACTTCCAATGTAAACTCTCCCTTTAAATCTCAATATCCCATGAGAATAAGAGTAATTAGGAATAGCATCAGGAGAGACAATTAAGATAGTAATCTTCACTTCAGCAACTTTATCTTCTTCATAACTGAGCTCAATATACTTCACCCACTCAGGAATGGTTGTCACAGAAGTCATACTAAGTAACTGACCCCTATCTTCAAATTTTCTAGACAATGCATCTGCAACTTTGTTTGATCTTCCCATCCGGTATTGTATGGTATAATATAGTCCAAGAAGCTTTGTAAGTCCTTTCTTTTGTATGCCAGTGGTCAATTTCTACTCTAACAAATATTTAAAAGGCTCATGATCTGTTTTGATGATAAAAGTCCCGCTTTCTACATAGTGTCTCCATTTCATCACAGCCGTCAATATGGCTAAGAATTCCTTCTCATAAATAGAGAGATCAAGATGTTTGGGCTCTAAGGCTTTACTCCAATATGCTATAGGCCTTCCCTCTTGAGAAAGCACCACTCCTATCCCGGTTCCACTAGTATTAGTCTCTAAGTAGAAAGGCTTGGTAAAGTTCGGTAAAGCTAATACAAGAGCAACACACATAGCCCCCTTTAGTTGGTTGAAAGTTGCTACTGCTTCGGTAGTCCACTTGAAGCCATCTATCTTTAACATGCAGTTAAAGTTTTACTAATCTATCCATAATATCTTATAAACTTCCTGTAGTAGCCGGTTAAACGTAAGAACCCTCTGAGAGATTTGAGAGTAGTAGGAGGCTGCCAATTCCTCATGGATTCTATCTTAGAAGGATCTGTTGCTACACCTTCAGCAGAAATAATATGACCGAGATATTCTACCCATTTTTGTCCAAATAAACATTTGTTTCTTTTTGCATATAGCTGATTAGACCTTAAAGTATCTAAAACAGCTTGCAAGTGAATCAAATGTTCTTCCAGGGTCCTACTATAAATCAAAATGTCATCAAAACACACAAGCACAAATTTCCTCAAATAAACAGCAAAGACATAATTCATCAAAGCTTGAAATGTAGCAGGAGCATTAGTGAGACCAAATGGCATTACCTTAAATTCTTATTGGCCATGATGAGTTCTAAAGGCTGTTTTGTAGATGTCTTCTAGCTTGACTCTTATCTGCCAATATCCAGCCGTTAGGTAGATTTTGGAAAAAATTGTTGCACCTTTGAGTTCATCCAATAAGTCTTCAACCACTGGAATTGGAAACTTATCCTTCACTGTCATTGTGTTTAATTGTCTGTAATCCACACATAATCTCCACGTTCCATCTTTTTTCTTCACTAATAAGCACGGTGAAGTAAAAGGACATTTGCTAGTTTGAATCACAAATGAGGTAAGCATTTCTTGAATTTGCCTTTCAATCTCAGCCTTTTGGTAGTAAGAAACTCTATAGGGTCTAAGGTTGACAGGTTGTGAGCCAACCTTCAACGGAATGCAATGATCATGTGACTTGGTAGGAGGTAGTTTGTTTAGTTCTTCAAACACGTCAAGATATTTGTTGAGCAAGTTTTGTATCTCAGTTGGAGTTTCAAGTTCTTCATACTCCGAGCATAACAGATACAACTCCCCCATTAATTCGTTATCCTTGTCTACCAGTTTTTGAAGTTTGTCTCTTGAGATGACTTTGAGTTTTGAATGAATTTGACCTCCCTTTAGGGTGACAGGTTGTCCTTACTTTTGGAATAACATTATCAAGCCATTAAAATCAAAGATCAATGGACTATATTTCTTTATCCAGTCCACTCCAAGGACCATATCACTTCCCCCCATTGGTAGCACCCTTAGATCATGAGTAAAAGAGTGGCCTTGCATTAACCATTCCAATTGTCTGCATTTCGCTGTGCTATAGAGTTTGTCTCCATTGGCAACTATGACGGATAAGGGTTTAGTGTGTAACAGTTCTGTCATTTCCTTAGCCTACCTTGGAGTCACAAAATTATGCGTGCTCCCACTGTCAATAAGGATATTAATAGGTTTCCCTTTAAGACTTCCTTGAATTCTTAAGGTACTATGACCTGTACTGCCTGTTAAGGCATTTATAGAAATTTCCAGATCACTTTCTTGCGCCATTGCTTCTTCCTTATGCTCAGGAATTGGTTCTTGGTTTCCCTCCTATTCCACATTTCCTTCTACCTTATCAATCTCCACAATGAGAGAGTTAAGTTGTTTCTGCTTACAGACATGACTAGGGATATACTTCTCCCCACACCTAAAGCAAAGGTTTTGAGCCCTTCAATGTTCTATTAGCGTAGGTGTTGTAAAGGCTTTTGTCATAGTGTGCATAGGGTTATAGGAAGGCTTTTGGTTTGGATTAAAACTGGTTCTGGCAGTGGTTTGTTTATGCCTTTTAGTTTCAAGTTCTAAGGATAACTCGTGCAGTCTAGCTTGCCTGTAAGCAGCCGCAAGGCTAGTAGGTTCATATGCACGGACTCTGGGTTTCAGTTCTTCTTTCAATCCAAGCTGGAAATAAAGTATGCTTCCGTTAGATTTGGATTAAATTGTAGCATATACGGTTTCAACTCTTCAAACTTCTCTTGATATTCCTCAAATATGCCTTTTTGTGCAAGTTTATTAAATTCTTCAATGATATTAGAATAGGTTTTGTCACAGAACCTCTGGCATAAATCATTGGAAAACTCTACCAGCTTACTTTAGGCTTTTGCAAAATATAGCCATCACACCAGACTTCTGCTTTCCCAGATAATTACATTGCTGCTACTTCAAGTTTTTTATGATCAGCAATAGAAAATATAGCAAAGTACTTTTAGCATGTTTTTAGCCAACCCTTGGGGTTACTGCCATCAAAGGTCGGATGTTCTATTTTGAGCCTAGGTGTAAAAGCTTGTAACATATTGTTAACATTAGGAAGTCCAGTGGTTTCTAGGTGACTAGAGAATAGAAGAGACTGGTTTTGCTCAAACGGAGTTTTAGCTAAAAGTCCAGGTTCGTCATTCTTAGACGTATGTTTACCTTGTTCATTAATTATAGTAATTTCTATAGGAAGTTTACTTCCTATCTTAGTGTGAGAGCTAGAAGAATTTCCCACTCTTTTATTAATCGTTTGTGGCATATCACCCTTATGCATCATAATGTCCAGGACTTTGCTGATGTACTCTTGATTTGCTGCCAACTTAGCTTCGACAGCAATCCACTTTGCCTCAATACCTTGTTGCTGCTCCTCCCACCATTTTGGAACAACTACATCAGCAGACTTAAGGGCCTCCAATTGGTTTTGCAGAGACTGCATCTGCCCTTGTAATGAATTAAGTTTGATTCCATCTGCCATGGTAGGCTGAAAGTTATGCTTTCCCAGTTTGCGTGGTTGAAACGGTTGTGGCTCTAGATACCAATTGTTATAGATTGTGAATGAAGAAATAGAGAACGAGACCAGAAAAGAAGATAAGAAGAATTTAAGAGAAAGATTTCAGAATTTTTCTTTTTTATATCCCTTTTCTGGAATACAGATGATGATATATATGTACTCTTAGTCTTCTAACTAACTCCTGAAATTAAGGAATTATAGAATATTCCCATTTGGCTCTTTTTACAATATAACTAGATTTCTAAATAATCAGCTGACAGCTAGCATAACTTCTATCTTCTAGAATTTATACTGCCTGCTATGTAACCACCTTCTTAGCTATACCTGCATCCAGCTCCTCAAGCTCAGCTGTAATTCTCCTTCTAGCTACTGGTTTGGCTAAGTGGCTCCCTTTCAGTACATTATGCTTTGTTGAATTGTCACCTTCTAGTCGAATCTTGAATTTTGTTACACATATTTCCCCGACTTCTCTCGTCATCTGAATACTTTATTTTTCTTAAGGTTCAATCCTTATTTTTCAAAATCTCCAACCTATCCCCTCCCACCACCTTTCTCGCTTATATTCATACGTTATTGGGCTTAATTATATGTTAAATTTAACGTAGCAGAGATGTTGATTGATGGCTATTTCTTTGGACATTCTAGTTTGAGCCTGTAATTGTGTTATTTGATATCCTTTTGCTTCTAACTTTTGTCATTCCTCCTTGTGGGATATTTAATGTTACTGATAATTGATAAAACTTGGGAAAACATGGGAGGACAACCCCTACACTCAACTGCAGCAACAGTTTGTTAATTTTGATTGGAGTTGCTGTTGCTGGTGAGCAGAAAAAAATAGATCTGGCTTTCTCTTTATCTTGATTTTTTTTTTTTTTTTTATAAATAGATGCACTTCTTCAGGAAGCTTCTACTTGATAGGGATTTAAACGAGACGCTCTTGTTTCCCACAGAGAGTTTGAAGGCTTTTGACTTACCAGCTGATGGAGCTTATCATTCAATGTAGTTTGAAAAGGAGGATGCCATGGGCCACCCCTGGCCCTTTCAACTCACCATTCAACCGCCTGGACCTGGTGGTCACCATCCCATACCAGTTATCAGCTCAGGTTGGTCTCAATTTGTTTTCCAAAAGGGCCTCAGAGGAGGTGATGAGATCAAATTCTGTAAGAAGGAAGATGGGAGTAGAGGACTGCCGTTCAAAATTGAAGTTCAGAAGATGAACACATGTTCCAATCCTGATATACAGCCCACGGTGCAGTACGTACGTACATTTTAAACTATATATATATATATATATATATAT